>PVJX010004360.1:0-95771 GCA_004027295.1 Dolichotis patagonum
AACAAAAAAAAAAAAAAAAAAAGTAAATGGACTTTAATAGATGTTTACAGAGCAGTCCACCCAACCACATCACACTACACATTCTTATCAGTTGCACATGGGACATTCTTTAAAATAGACTATATACTAGCACATAGAACATGTTTAAGTAAATGCAAAGGAACTGAAATTATTTCATGTATATTATCTGATCATAGTGTAGTGAAATTAGAATTTAATAGTAAGAGAAACCACGAAAACTCCACAAACACATAGAAATTAAATAACACCCTTCTGTACAACCAGTAGGTCACAGAGGAAATTAAAGAAGTTAAACAATATCTACAATCAAATGAAAATGCAGATACAACACACTGGAACCTGTGGGACCCAATGAAAGCAGTCCTAAGAGAGAAATATATAGTAGTAAAATTTCACATCAGAAAAACAGTAATATCACAGATAAAAAAACCTAAAGCAACACCTCAATCTTCTAGAAAAAGAAGAGCAGGCCAAACCCAAAGGTCATTGAAGGGAGGATATTATAAAGATCAGAGCAGAAATTAATGCAGTTGAGACTAAGAAAACAATACAAAGAATTAATGAATTAAAGAATTGGTTCTTTGAAAGAATAAACAAAATTGATAAACCCCTAGCCTATGTTATTAAGAAAAGGAAAGAAAAAACTCAAATTCATGTGATGATGACTGAAAAGTGTGAAATCACTATAGATCCTGTTAAAATTCAGAAGATCATCAATATCTGCTTTGAAAATCTTTACTTACATAGAGTGGAAATGCAGAAGAAGTGGACAAATTCCTAGAAATGTAACAATTATCAAACCTGAATCAAGAAGATATAAAAATTTTGAATAACCCAATATCAGTTAATGAAATTGAAAACATAATTAAAAACTTATCAACAGAGAAAAGCCCAGGTCCTGATGGATTTATGGCCGAATTGTACAAGAAATTTAGAGAAGATTTAGCACCAGTGCTCCTCGAACTCTTTAATGAAATTGAAAGGGAAGCAGTTCTCCTTAACTCATTCCTGGAGGCAACTACTACTAAAAAACCAAAACTAGAGAAAGACTTAAACAGAGAGGAGAACTACATGCCAATCTCCCTAATGAAAATAGATGCAAGAATCCTCAAATAAATAGTAGGAAACAGAATGCAGCAAATCATCAAGAAGATTATACCCGATGACCAAGTGGAGTTCATCCCAGGAATGCAGGGATGGTTCAACATATGCAAATCAATAAACATAATGTACCATATCAGCAGAGCCAAGGACAAAAACCACATGATCATCTCAATAGATGCAGAAAAAGCTTTTGATAAAGTCCAACATTCATTCATGATGAAATTCTAGAGAAAATTGGAATAGATTGTTTCTACTTCAATCTGATAAAAGCCATCTATGATAAACCAACAACTAACATCATACTAAATGTACAAAAATTGAAAGCCTTCACCCTAAAATCTGGAACAAGGATGTCTACTGTCACCATTTCTATTCAGCACAGTTCTGGAAATGTTAGCCAGAGCTATTAGACAAGAAAGAGAAATAAAAGGTATAAGGATAGGAGATGAATAAGTTAAATTATCATTATTTTCAAATGACACTGTTCTCTGCATGTAAGACCCCCAAAACCCTACAAAAAGTCTACTAGAGTTAGTAAGCAAATTCAGCAGTGTAGTTGGATACAAAGTCAGTACTCAAAAATCAATAGCATTCCTGTATACAAAAAACAAACTCACTAGGAGAAAAATTAGAGAAACCATATCTTTCAAAATAGCATCCAAACAATGAAATATTTAGGAATAAAACAAAGGTTATAAAAATCTATATATTGAAAACTATAGTACTCTGATAAAGGAGACTAAAGAGAATATCAGAAAATGGAAAGATATTCCTTGATAGGGAAAACCAGCATTGTGAACATGACCGTATTCCCAAAACTTTTATACAGATTCAGTGCAATCCCAATCAAAATACCATTAGTATACCTCAAAGATTTAGAGAAAACATTTCTAAAATTCATTTGGAAACAGAGGAGACCCATAATAGCAAAGGCAATCTTGGACAACAAAGGCAAGGCAGGAAGCATCATGATCTTTGACTTGAAATTATGCTATAAAGCTAATGTAATAAAATAAGTGTGGTACTGGCAATAAAACAGACCTGAGGACCAATGGAACAGATTAGAAGATATACAACTACAAAGACACTCAGCCACCTTGCCTTTGACATAGGGGCCAAATGTATTTAATGGAAAAAAGAAAGCCTCTTTAATAAATGGTGCTGGAAAAGCTGGCTTTCCACATGCTGAAGACTTAAACTAGACCCATGCCTATCACCATGCACTAAACTAAAGTCAAAATGAATCAAAGATCTAAATATTAAAACAGCAACACTAAATATACTGGAAGACAAGGTAGGTAGAAATGTTTAAGACATAGAGGTAGGCTGAGAGTTCATGGACAAAACACAAACTGCATGGGAAGTACTTCAACAAATCAACAACTGTGATCTCATCTTATTAAAAATTTTTGAACATCAAAAGAAATCCCTAATAGAGTGAATATACAACCCACAGGGTGGGAAAAAATTTTAGCCAACTGACCCTCAGACAAAAGACTTCTATCTAGGACACATAAAAAAAGGAAAAAAATCAGGCACCCCAAATCAAAGATCCAATCTAAAAATGGGTATATGGACTTTCCAGATGAAGAAATACAAATGGAAAATAAATAGACAAAATAATATTCAACAGAGGAGCCAAATAGCTAGCCTTTTTGATAAGCTGTGCCAAACATGCAGGTCCCAGGAAGAGAGAAGCCAGACAGTGCTGCCTGTGAGCCTACCAGCACACAGGCTGAGAATCAAACCTGCCCCCTCTCCAACCCCATAAGTAACAGGCTGGTTCGGAGGAAAGGCTGAGTTGATAGCAACTGAGGTACAAAAAGCAACCAAATGCTTGTATTGTTTGGTTGACTTTTCAGGCCTGGCCCAGTGGTCTCAGCTTCTTTTGGGAGGATGACAGTATGTAGTATAGCAAATATGGGGGATTTCCTTCTATCTTGTTTTTGAGGTCCAGTATTATTCTCACTGTTTTGTTTTGTTCCAATTAATTATTTTGCTTTATTCAGTGTTCTGTTTTGATTGGTTTTATTCTATTTTGCTTTGTTTTGATTTTGCTATATCTGATGGAATGGACAACTATTGTGAAGATAAGATATACTATGGTAGTCATTGTGGTTTTCCTATTATCCTGCTTTGAAGTTCTGCACCAATTTTACTGCTTTATTTTTATTGGCTTTATTCTGTTTTGTTTTGTTGGGTTTTATTATGTTTAAAATAAAAAAAGAAAAAATTTTCAACATCACTCATCATTCAAGAAATGTAAATTAAAGAATACTGAGATTTCATCTTACTCCAGAAAGAACAGCTATTATGAAGAAATCAAATAAAAACAAATACTTGTGGGGATATGGAGAAAAAAAAGAAAACCCTTTTCCAGTGTTAGGGGTGTGTAAACTGATATAACTACTGTAAAAAGCAGTGGAGATTCCTTAAAAAAGTAGAATTGAAACTCCCATTCGACCCAGTTATTCCCCTTCTGGGTATTTTCCCAGAAGACTTGAGAATATCATCCCACAGTAATATATGTGTACCCATGTTTCTAGCAGCACAATTTGTAATAGCTAAATCTTGGAAACAACTCAAATGCCTATCAACTATGGAATGAATAAAAAAGATGGGATATTTTTATATGATGCAGTACTAAGCTATAAAAAAGATAAACTTGAGAGTTTTATAGGTAAATGGGTACAACTTGAGACCATACTCATAAATGAAATAAATCAGACTTGTATGTGTAAACATTGTATTCTCTCCATAGTGTAAAAAATTTGAAGACTAAATAAGATTGAAATGTACAATAGGTATTGTGAAAGTGAAAGGGGAGGAAACTACTCAAAAGGAATAGGGCAAAGAAAAAAAGAAAGGGGAAAAATATATATCCATATATATATATATATAATATATATACACACACACACACACACACATGATAGATGGTTATATGATTGATCTCTATTAATTCATCAAAAAGAATGATTTATACTTTCATTGTTTGATCATTTTTTCCTGCCTATATCTTATTATCTGAGCAACTACTTTGAAGTTAAGGATACACAATATATTAACATTGTTAATCTCCTATTATTTTGTTTTGAAATTCTGTATTATTTTTATTCTTTTTTCATTTTTTGAAAAAAAAGAATGAGCTGACTACATAAGAGGAAGGTAGAAAAAGGGGGAAACATTACAGGCAGAAAGATTTGCTCATATGATCCCTTGGACTTGAAAAAGTACTGTGAGTGTGTGGTACTACCCATGGTTGAGTTTAACTGGTGGGAGCTACGTTAGTGAGAATTTAGAGGGTCCTGTAGATTGTATATGTCTTCTTCTTTTTTTTTTTGTCTTTTTGAAACAGGGTCTCACTATGCAGTTCAGGCCGGCCTTCAGCTCACTTTGTGGTGCAGGTTGGTCTTGAACTCACAATGATACTCCCACCTTAGCCTCTTAAGTGCCAGCACCATACCCAGGCATGCACCATCATATGCAGCTTGGCTTCATTTTTATGTTGAGACCATCTACAGGCCCCAGGGCATAACACCAATTTTTTGTTATAGGCCCATTGTGGTGGGTGTGTAATATCTGTGTTTATTCTTTAGAGTATTTCTTTTTTTTTGGTACGAGAGATTGAACTCAAAACCTCAGAGCTAAATTCCCCAGTCCTCTTTAGAATATTTCTATTGATGAATTAATTTTAATTTTGTGAGTTTCATTATAATATTTTATTATTTATTATAATATATCATTATTTTTATTATAAGTCTAAAAATAACATAAATAAATTCCTATATGAACTACAATGAAAATACCAGTAGAACTACACAGCAAAAATATTCTTTACCCTAATTATCACACCTAAGGCAGTCTTCATAAATGACAGCAGTGTTTTTCAAACACATGTATTACTTACATTGACAGCACATGTGTTTTGCTTTCCTATAGTTTTTGTAGGACACACTTGACATCTCATTGGTCTTGCTGTTTTGTCAGGAGGTTCTGACTATATTATACAATGTGTAGTTAACAGGAACATAAAATAAAGTATTAAATGTTAATATGTATTGTGTGTTTAAAATAAAAATAAGATTTTCACAACAGCTGTGTACTTGCTTACAAAACCTAAAAGAAAACATTAGAAATAAAAATTTATGTGAACCACAATGTAAATACAAATGTAAGTCTAGCACAGAAATAATCTTTGCTTCAAGTGTCACATCCAAGGCATTCTTCACACATGACAACTGTGTGCTCCATGTACATTTATTGCTTACATTGATAGCATGTGTGCACATATGTTTTGCTTTCCTGTCTTTTTTCGTAGGCCACAGTTAACATGTTTTTGGCTTTCCTGTTGTAGTAAGTCTTTGTGATGTTGCTCCTGCCTGTTCACCTGTCAGCTAATCAGCATTCTCCACAATTTTTTTGTTCCCTGGTTGGAAACAGTTTGTTCTTTCTCTGTTGTAAATGATCTCTTATGAATTCCAGTCCAAATCCTCTAAGAAAATTTCTCCATGATATTTTCTTATTATTTTTTTCATAGACTATCAAACTATGTCACATGTGTTTAGGATTGAGTAAAACATAACAAGTGGCCAAAGCTTTGTATTTCAGTTGATAATCATAATTGCTACATAACTCATCAACAACACATACTCTCCCTTTGTTGTGAAAACTTTTCATATTAAACTTCAGTTTTGTCCAGGTTTCTCTGTCAGTGTTTCCATCATGGTGCAATGTTGACATCAGCAGTACTTGACTGTTTTTTTTTTTTTTTTTTTTTGGTCATATAGGAGGCCAATATTGTATCTTTCTGAAATCCAAAGGCAGTACTATATAATTCTCTGTCTTGATATTGCAACATTTTGTTTGGAATTTCTGTTTTGTTCTTCTATATAGTTCCTATTTGTTTAACTTGTGCTCTGTTAGCAAATGTAACATCAACTGGAAACCTATAAGCCAGTTGTGTAATGTCACATTCTAATAAGGAGATGGGAGTAGCAAGTCTGTTCACAACATCGTTTGGTGTACTACTATACAAATAAGGACATGATGACTGAGTTTCAGGATAAATTTCTAAATTGAGACTATAATATGTCTTCATATCTATCAGGACATATATTTTTATGAATGTTTTAGGTTCAAGTAGTGAGGTGTCATAAGAAACAGATTTTTGAGTATGGCTCTCAGTGTGTGCATTTCAGCATTTGTGTATTTCACAACATTTTGTGGCATTTCATCAGTTACAAACAATTTCCAACTTTGAATGGAAGTTCTGGCATTCTGTTCAGTAAGTTTCACCCCTGCCAAGATCTTCATTATATTTTCTGACCTAGTTCTAACATTGAATCATTCCATTTCATTGTGTGTCCTTTTTGTACCATTTGGGTAGTCAAATATGTACCCACTTTGCTGTTTTCTTTGTCATCTGAATCAAGGAGGTCTATGTTCCCTGGGTCTGTATTGGTAGAGTTTTGCTCCATTTCACTGTCACAGGAACTTTGGCTCACATGATCAATGTCGAAATCAACATCATCATCATCATCATCATCATCATCATCATCATCATTATAGTCCCTGCATGAGTAATCTGAGGATGCACTTTGAACTTCCTCCAAAACTTGCAAATCTGGTTTTTCATTGTCCGTTGTACTCAAGGGCTACTTCTACCAGAAAAATCAAAAGAAAACTTAAAAAACAAATCCTAAATTCACAGAAATTTAACAATGAGCATTTCATGGGTAAAATACACACTCTGCCAATTGTCTGCCAAGTGGGTGAATGCACGGAGGAGTTCCTGTTTTCCCTGGATCTGGCTACTGTGAGCCACACCCACATTCCATTATGGTATAGTACATGTTTGCAAAACAGAAGAATGTTGTGGGTGTATTTTACCCACTGCGATCCTCAGGGAACCATACACAAAAATGTTATGTGGAGCATTATGTGGGTAAAAATCACTTTTGTCCACATGCACATGTCTTGCTGTTCATCTTACCAAGTGGATAAGTACAAGGCTTGCTTCTCATATCTCCTAGGTGCAGTGACTGAGCTGGCTACTATAATGCTAAAGTACAAATTTTCATTAGAAAAGTATGGTTTATTTTTATGTAACTCAATGTTATGCCCTTTAAATTAAAGATGATATTAATGTTAACAAGGGGAATGGCTTGATCAGTTGAGATGCCCAACAGCTAGTTGGAATATGTACTTGAAGTTCAGAAAAGTAGTTGGGGTTATACTACAGTTTAACCTAGGGCATTATAGTAATGGTTAAAAAGTGCTTCATGATTATTTGTAAAGACCAATAAGTAAAACAAAAATTACATTATAATGTGCTCAGTGTGATAGGATAAAGTATTATGGATTTAAAATAGAGTAGGAGAAAGTCACTTTGGGGACCCTACATTTATTAGTCATGAGTGTATCAGTGGTATTTGATATTGGAAATATCAATGAGATTTTCTAGAGAAATCATTTAGAGACAGGAGATGAAATAACAGAAGGTATCGTTCTGGGAAAAAGCAACTTTTTAGGACAGTAGTTGAAGAAGATTCATGTAAAGCATGAATTTAACATTGGATTATAAGTTGCACAATCAGTATTGTGAATAAAAAATCAGTATGGTTGGATGCAGACAGAATTTTTAAAGTATGGACTAGGAGAGAACAGAAAATACAAGGGTGTATGTAGTAAGGGTAATTATTGTTCTGTGAAATTTTATTCAGATGTGTGTTTGTGCATGTATGTACTAGTGCTTAAAGTATTTATTGTGGGTTATCACAGATTTTAAAAGAACACTAAAAATTAAAGGGCCTAAAGAAGAGCAATCAGGAAGATTTCAGTCACCTTTGTTCTTCACTATTCAGGTGGTAAGGAATAAAATGAACCCAGTGAAAGCACAATGGGAGGGACATTTGGTCTTATGATACAGAGGCTAGACTGTCTCCCCACAGGCCACCTTTACTACATGAGCTTATAAGGGGAAGAATACAAAAAGAAATAAGAGGAGACCTTCAAGATGTAGAACTCAAGACAGAGAGAGGAGGGAGATAGAGAATATGAATCAGGGAGAGCAAATCCTGAGGAAGCTCAACTTTTAACTTTACCCTACTCTTGTGATGATATGCGCTCCATTCCTCAACAGGATGGCCCAATAAATCTCCTTGGATTTATCCAGTGTATCAACTCTCTTTCTGATTTAGGGATGGAGCAAGGAAGAAGCTGGAGAAAGGGTCCAAAGTGGCCCATATAAAGTTACTGAGAGATTAACTATGGATAAACATCTGTTATTAGCATTTAATGAATTATCTCTCCAAATAAGTATTTTTAAAGCCTTTAGGTTTTGTCTTGCACATGGTAATCACTTAGAGAATTTGGCCATTATTAACAGAATAGTGTACAGGATAAACACTCTGTAGCTTCTGGCTGTTATTTAGTTGTTAGGTACTGTAACAGTTACTAATTATCCCTATCTACTAGTACAGAAAGGCATTATAAAGTTAAGTAAGTGGCTGAAGATCATGTAACTGGAGAGAAATGGAATCCTTGCCTTCAGAGTGAGAGACTGTTTAGAGTATGTATATGGTGAGTTACATGATGACTATTCTTGAAATATGATGTGTGGTAGAAAATCTACCAGTGATTCCAGGAACCTTTAAGAAAGAGTGTGTCACTGGCGCTCTAGCAACTGGCTGTTCGTACTTCTTATGCACTGATCCGTGTGGTTAGCTGCTCAGGGAAGAGAATCAGCCTCGGTGTGTGGCCTCTTTCCTATTGCCACAGAAATGGTGCTTCCCATGATAACATTCTCAGCTGACAAAACTCGCTTTGCTTCTTATCTTTCTGTCCCTCTATGCTCACTTCAGGTCTCAACTTTGTATCCATTGGCTTTGTTTGTATCCTATCCAGATCGCAGTGTGTTGGCTTCATGGTTTCTGATCAGATCTTTATACCTGATGGTTTAGTCTTAGATGAATTCTTTTTATTTTTATTAGTATATGTTTGTAGTACATGATTACATTTATTTGGGGTGGGGCTATGTGTGGATAGCAAATCTTAATTCTTTTTACATTCCTACCTTCTCTTTTCTCTCCCTACTCCTTTGTTCTCTTGGTTCCTTTTCCACTTGCAAAAGATTTGTTTCCTTTTTAAATTTTTTCATCTCCTTTCTTTCCTCTCCCTCTCTCCATCTCTAGATCTTTTTCCCATTTGTGAAAGATCTCCCTACTTCCTATTATCTATCTTTTCTTTTGCTCTTTATTTATATTTTGGGTTTTCATATAAGAGACACCATGTGATAGTTAAGCTTGTATATCTGATTGCTTTCATTTAACAATATGGTCTCAAGGTGCAACAGTTTACTTATGAATGACTGAATTATATCCTTTATGGCAAAGCAGTACCCTGCTTGTATAGAAACCACATTTCCTTATTTATTTATCTTTTGATTTATCATTTGGGCTGTTTCCAAGATTTAGCTATTATGAATTGTGTTCCTATAAATAAAGGTATTCATGTATCTCAGTAATATGATACCTAAACTTTTCGTGGGAAGATACCTAGAAGGGGACTAGCTGGGTCAAATGCAATTTCTCTTCATAGTTTTTCTGGGAATACTGACTTGCACAGTGATTATAGTAGTTTACACTCCCATCAACAATGCAGAAGGGCTCCTTTTTCCTTTCAGCTTCACCAGCATTTGTTATCATTTGATTTCTTGTTGATAGATATTCTTTCCAGAGTAAGATGGAATCTCAGTGTTTTTTTTTAATTTTTCATTTCTCTAGTGGCCAGTGATGTTGAACACATTTTCATGTATTTATTGACTGTATTTTTTTTTTTCTCCTGAGAAAGACATATTCATTTCACTTGCCCAGTTTTTGATTGGACCTTATTTTGAGGAGCCTAATTTTTTGAGTTCTTTATGTATTCTAGATCTTGGTCCTCAGAAGAATATATGCTAAAACTTTTGTCACATTTTGTAGGTTGTCTCTTCACTCTGTTGTTTGTTTCTTTTGCTATAAATAAGCTTTTTATTTGATATAGTCCTATATGCTGATTCTTGGTACTATTTCTTTTGCCATTAGGGTTCGGTTTAGAAACTTCTTGTCTATACCTGTATCTTCAGGAATTTTACTTATTTTATCTTCCAGCAGATTTTAACATTTAAATCTTTGGCTCATTTTGTTATAATTTGGTCCATGATGAGATATATGGGCCTAACTCAGTCTTCTGCATGTGGGTAGCCAGATTTCAAAGAATCTATCTTTCCTGCTGTGTATATTTTTGGCTCCTTTGTCAAAGATCAAATTGATGAATATTCCTGTTTTTTTTTCTGCTGCCTTTATTCTGTTCCATTGATTCACTTGTCTGTTTTTGTGCTACTGTAATACTGTGCTGTTTTTATCATTGTAGCTTTTTAATATAACTTCAAATCTAGGATTGTCATGTCTCTTGCTTTGCTCTTGTTGCCCAGGATTACTTTCTTGATCTCTTCTGATTTCATATGAATTTCAGGATTGTTTTCTCCCGTTCTGTGATGAGTGCTGTTGGTATTTAGATTATATTTATGTGAAATCTAAGTGTCAGTTTATGTAGTATGGTCATTTTGACTACATTGGTTCTGCCTAGTCAGGAACAGGGGATGTTTTTCCATCTTCTGATGACCTCTTTAATCTCCTTTTTTAGAGTGCTGTACTTTGCATTGCTTTTGGATGGGTTCTTACATCAAATGCTTCTCAGTTCTTGCTCTACCTTGCTCCATTCTTGCTTCGTCCTTAGGCACAGGAAGACTCATGATTCCTAGCATGAATGCTACTTACGAGGCTCAAACCTGGAAAACAGGTGAAGGTGGGGGAATCTGCATTCTGCATTTTCAGTGATTATCCTTTCCCTTCTGTCTGTCCCCTGTAGGGTTTTTTTTTTTTGTGTGTGTGTGAGTGTTTTATGGGCTGATTTGAAATTATCACCTTTTCCCCCCAGATGAAAAAGTGATATGTACTGAAGTGGAGGTGGATCTCTTCTGAATATTCTGTTGAGTAGACTGAATCACTGTTTCTCCTATTTTTAATCCTTTGTAATGCTTTCCATACTTCTTTACAAAAGTTTAGTAGAGCTTAATATCTAGAACACTTTCCTTTCAAATAAGTGTTGGTAATTTATTTTTTTCTGGTTCATGTATGAGGAATCCCAGTGAGCCTTTTTACTTTAGAGCAGCGATTTATTGAAAGGTACTATATTAGAAATGTTTTATTGCACTTCACTCAAGCTATGAAGTGCAAGGAACCATGAAGATTGAAAAATACAAATGATAGATGTGTCTTTCTCCTCATTTTCTAGCCTTCTTTGAATCCCGGGGGAAGCCAGACATCAGATGTTGTACTTTTGAACCACTGGAAAGCAAGGAATTTTCAAGTTCATCGTGGTGACATTGTGTCATTGGTGTAAGTAGTTAAAATTTTATCATATTTGGATTTTATCTTTATTGATTTAACTGGTAATCCACTGTTATTACCAGATGGCCAATTATGAAATTAATGAATACAATTAAATATAGTATGTGTTTTAAAAAAATCAATTTTGAAATGTGACAGTGATATAAAAAGACTTTCTTTTACAATTAAGATATATCATTTGATTGACATACTTAGTTCTGGTAAAAAATGCTTAATAAAGTATTGATTAGCAATTATACTGATGATCCAAAATATATGTGTTTGGTATTACTTTGGAACATTTTGAGGTTTTGCATGTTGGTAAGCAACTTCCATTTTATCTCAATGTTTTCTTAGTTTTCAGAGCAAAGATTTTTAGATAATTATGGTATTAAATTTAGTAACATTTATGTCAGAAGTTTAACTGAGAAAAGAAATTTGGGAGACTGGAATCGGAGGCTTTTGTTTGGGACCAAAAGGTGGCACTGTTTCTCTGTTAAAATATTGTTACTAGTCATTCTTGTCTTAGTTGTAAAAAAGGAATGTCAAAGTGTGCATAATTGACACAATGATAAAATACACAGTCCTAGTGCATGCTTGAATAGTTTAGATTTGAGCTTTTGTTTGTTTTAAAAGTAAATTCACACTAAGAAGATTGCAAAAGGACTTGCTTAATTTTTTTCTGGTTTCAGCTATTTATAAAAATGTTTTAGTCTGATTCCCTGTTATGGCGGTCAGTGGACTGGGGTAGCAGCTAATGTAGCAGTGCTACTGTTGTTTGTTTTACTGGTAGTAAAACCTACTACTGATTGAAGACTTTTTCAATTTGTATTTCTTATTGTTGAATTGCAGTGATTTTTCTTGTTGCGTGATGATTTATAATTGGTGGAAGCAGAGCAGTATGTACTTTTTGTTTACCTTTGGTTAATGCTTTGAAGAAATACTCTATAAGTCTGTCTCCTTCAAGACTGTTCTACCAGGAATCATTTGAAAACATATTAACCAAATCTGGTTAGTAGCTAATAAATTAAATACATTTCAGTGGAGTTTTGTGTGGCAGACTTCCAGGGATGGGGATTAAATGCTCTCAGGTTTTGAGTGTTTTCTTCATTATTAACCTATTCTTTGAAGTGTTCTTTTATTTTGCTATTCAAAGTAGTATTTCTGAAACCTCCTTAAAACCCTTTTCAATGCTGGGAAGGCCTGTTGTATGTTCATTATTCTTTTGCCTGTGGTTTGACAAGGTTACATCCTCACTTAGTCAGTGATGGAGCGGATGGATACCCACCCAAGTGAAAGAGGTCATGCTATAAGCAGAGAGTTGTGCAGTATTTTTTTCCATGGGAAACATGCTGTCTCTAAGCAAGTGCATTTGAATAGATAATTGACAAGTATGAAAAGACTGTATGAAATTCAGTGTTATGTGGGTCCATGAAATATTCTAGCATATCATAGATTATATTGAAAAGATAATACTATTCTAATAGTGGTAGATAATAAGGCAATTTATATTTATTATGTAAATTGATTTTAAAATATATTCAAATTATTGTTATAATAATTGATAGTTACTCCAAGTAAAACATATGTTTAGTAAGTCTACTGTATGCTATGTCCTTGTCATGTATAAGAGTATATACTTTCTTTTGTAGTGCTTATTGCTAGCAGAAGCCATTTACATAAAAGAATGCTCTAGTATTGGCACTGCATTTAACAACAGGTAACCATTAAAAGTATTAAGTTCTGACATGAAATTCTTCTTTATCCTGAAGTACTATACAGGCCAGATAAATAGTATTGAGAGTACATATTTGATTTTTAGAGTGAAAATGCTTTCTGGACACACATAGTTTTATACAATCTATAGACTACATCATTTTAAAAGATCAGTGTTTGTTTAATAAATGCTCATGGCAGATTCTGTGTCCAACAACACTGAATGTTTTCTTTCCTTAAAAAAAGTGTAAGTCTGGTCTTAATATAGATGCTGATTTTTAGTACTAAATTTGAATGTACTATGTATTTCAGAAATGTGGAATAAATATAGAAACATATATCTGAATGTTCAATTTAAAGAAAATATAAAATATAATTAATATTTTTGTTTATAAGTTGATGTTGATACATTTTATTAGTATATAAGTAATCTTTGGGAGCAAGGTATTATGACATTTTAATATTTAAAAACTTCCCAGGATAGCATTTTATGCAGTCAAAATATGCAGAAATATAGCATTTCTATTGTAGTATACAGGCATTTCTGGAAAACTTTTGGTTTGCAAATTCATACTTAAATTAGTAGAGTTGATTCAACTTTCTAACACAAATAATCACAATGAAAATACATAGTTTAGAAGACATAAAAGTTGTAGTGAATAAATTGCAGTGATGTAGTACCTTCACCTTTTTTGTGTTAAGTACTTAAAACAAAGGTACTAAACACATAAAGAGCAAAGGTAGCCTGATTTTAGGTGACACAAGGACAGGTTGAGGCTGTCTGTGGATACAAGGGCAGAGGGATGAGTATTAGTGGTAAGTTGTGAGTAGAGAAAAGGTTGTAAGCTTTGTGAAAAATCTACTGATAGTAGAGGTATGTGATCCTATTATTGTTTTATGTTACTTGTATTTATTTTTAATAATGTATATATTTTTAAACACAAAGGTCAGTGTTAACCTTGTAAGTTACTTCTAAAAGTAACTTTCTGGCCCATGGTTCCTTTGGCCTTCAGTTGCTGTTAGGAAAAACATTAATGATGTAGAGGGAAATCACATATCAACTAATGCATCTTCCATACTATAGTGAAGTCCTTTCTCCTTTTGCCACTTATCTATGACTGAATTCAGTTTGTCATAGAAACACATGATATAGCAGAACAGATTATACCTTCTATTTCTGGGGGTTTTGTTTGGAGCTTGTGGACTAATGCTCTTAGTTAAGGTGTTGAAGGTCAAAGGAGCGAAGCAGGCGCCTATTGGAATATGGTTCTTTGAATCTCTTTATCTTTTCCTAACTCTTTCTGTAAGATGTTGGTTCCAAGGGAGCTATTTTTTTTAAAAGGGGGTAAAATTAAACACAACAAAACAGAACAAAACAGGACATAAGAAAGCATAAATTTCAAAGCTAGACAACCAGAGATCTTCACTATCTATCATATTGTCTCTTGTTTTCTTCCAAATGGTTGTCCATATCTTTGTATGCAGAGAGTTCATACAAAACAGCATAGCCAATCTTTCACAAGATGTGTAGTTCACTGGCTCCCACTTGCTAAGGCCGGGGAGGGGGGGGGAGGGGGAGAGGCACGGGATGGGGGATGGGACGACATGAGATGTTTGATTCTCAGCCTGCAGGCTGGCAGGCTCACAGCTGCTCATCGAAGAGGGGAGGAGTTCCTTGTTCTCCTGGCACCCTAGGTCACCTCATGGTGCAGGTCCAAGGGAGCTACTGTTTAAGAGTGCTATTCAGTAATGTTAATTCAAAAGCTATATTTATTTAATGAAGTTACAGCTCATACAAAATATGATTTGCTGTAATTAAGTCCTCAGTATTCCTGAGTGTATGTAGGTGGCCTCATACTATCTTAGTGGATTTGCAAACTAATAGTAGCGATTAAGGTGGATTTTCCATACCTTGGAATTGACTTTTCATTAACCTGTGTGATGGCCTTATTGCAATAGGCTTAACGTAAGTAGCACTCTTTCACAATAATGTATCACTTAAGAAATCCGTTGGGGCAGAAGCTCTTTTGTAATGCACTTCCAAATAATCACATTAAAAGCATTTTAACTTTTTTTTTGAAATACTGTTGGGCTAATACTACAAAAATAACATGGAGAGTTCCCATCTACCCATCCATTCATATTAACATTATATAAAGTGTAGTATAATTATCAAAACCACAAAATTGGGCTGGGGATTTAGCTCAGTGGCTTAAGTGCCTGCCTGGCAAGCATCAGGTCATGAGTTCGATCCCCGGTACCAAAAAAAAAAAAAAAAACCCCACAAAATTGATATTGATACATTATTAAACAATCTATAGATCTAACACTCTCTACTTTTTGACAAATGCCTCCCTACTTTTTTTTTTTGGCCAGAGTCCTATTCAAGATTATAGTTAAATTTTAGTTTTCAGCTCTATCTCATTTTTGTACCTGTTCTTTTTCTTTCTTTTGTATGACCTTACAACTTTTGAAGGCAGTGGCCAATTCTTTTTCAGACTAATGTTCAACATTTTAAGATTTTGAGACCAATCTCCCTTCAAGTTGAGAAGCATTGACATCAACACTGGTTGCTGAGCCAGCCACAGGCCTGGTAGCTGCTGAGTGAGAGGGAAATACCTGCTGAGTAGGCAACAGGGCTAGCTGGGGCAGCGGGGCAGAGGTGAAGGAAACTGTAGGGTCACTTTTCCAGGCACAGGTGTTTTTAGTTGCTTGGGACCACATACTTAGATCATGACTGAAAGTGTCCATGGCTTCTAGAAATATGGCCATCTTGTCAAATCTATAGCTCCTGGGATGTCAGGGGGAAGAGTCATCATAAAGTTTGTACTAGCATGGGAAGAGACAGAAGAAGGACTAGATCAAGCTTAGGAGTGGAAGACTAAGATGAGGGCATTCTCATTTAGTGAGTGTCCCTAAATATAGAAATTGTGCTAAGTACTTCAATATGCCATTTCATTTCCTTCTCATAATAATATTTAGAGATAGTTTTTTAATGGCATTGGATATCAAACCCATGTATGCTCAGCCATTGAGCTTGAAGCCACCTTTAAATTTATGTATTTTGAGACAGAGTGTCATTAAGCGGTCCAGATAGGACTTGAATTTGAGATCCTCCTGCCTCAGCCTTACAAAGTGATGATATTACAGGTGTGTACCACCATGCCTGCCTGTGAGATAGTTACTTTTAACATCATGAAATTTACAGCAAGTAAGTGGCAAATGAACTGCACACCTAGAATTTGAATCTAGATTTAGTTGACCCTAACCTCTGCTGTCTGATGTATTAGGCACACATGGTTGCTAAGCACTTAGTTTGACTACTGACTGTTAAAAATCACATGTGTCACTCACTGTATTTCTGTTGGACAATGCTATGTCTAAACCTCTTCCCATTATACACTGCTGTTTCCTTGGAAGGTGTCTCAGGTAAATTAAGATGAAATCTCAAGTCTTAGATGGAAAGCACTAAAGTAATTGCTATGCAGCAAAAGGAGGCCCTCTGTATGTAGACATTAAATAGGTAAAGATAGGTAATATAGGCAATCACTGGGTGTTGGTGACAGTGTTGGGGGTGATCAAGTTTGAAGATAAAGAGGAAAAGATATGCAGAAAAATATAGCCACCTCCATATATGTTCATTAACTGCTTATTGTTTTGAGTCATTGGGCTAAGAGTTCTATAGTCACTTTAATCTTTATTGAAAACCCTCCGAAATGTAGACTGTTGTTATCTCCATTTTATAGATAAGAGCACTGAAGCACATAGAGAAGTTAAGTAATATACTTTAGGACATAAGGTAAATAAGTAACAGAGTAAAGGTTTGCAGGGCCTGACTTTGAAGTGGGGTTCTTAGCCATCATCCTATACTACCTGTACATGTGCGCTGGCATGTCTACAACCAAATATTTTTCTGAGCTTATAGGTAATATTGTGGATTTTAGAAATGGAAAGAAAGACCATAGCTTTTAAAGAAAGATTTTGTAGATGGACGAAATTCCTAGGTTTCTAATATTTGTTTTTATAGCTAATCAGCAGTAAAATGCTGGGAAATGAAAATCCTGTGCTGTGATTTATTTTGAAGAGAAATTTAGTTTTTGGCATGTTCAATTGCCCATAGTAACTACTAAGTATATTTACAAATACTACTTTTTTGAAAACAAAATGAGACAGTATAAATATTATTGTTATTTTCTGATGCAGATGAAACTGACTTTTAAAATGTTTTTCATAAGAATACAAAAGATTGGTATCCTTAAGGCAGGCCTGATTGCAATTTGTTTTTCTGAGTTGGATGAGCTGCCTCTATAATGTTTATACATCTCATTATGCAGTAAAACATTTCCTTATTTCAGAGGCAAAGTATAGCTTAAAAATATTTCAGTGATCATAAATTTCAAGTTTGAATTATTGAGCTTTTGTGCTAATGTTACTCTATGAAATAACCATAACCTCGGTTCATCTCATTTTCTAAATCTTACATCGTTGGAGAGGCAGCTGGTAGTTGGCAGATAACAAAGTTGCACAGGCAACATTGTATGAAATACTAGGTAATTAACACTATTTATATTTTCACTGTGAAAAAAATGCTTTCTATGAGGACATTGTTACATATATTAAAAAATAAAATAAAAATAAATGCAAGGTGGCATTATAAAGACGCAGCACCAAGCTACATATGCTGTCTAAATTGGGTTTTATAGGGAAGGAGGTAGACTGAGCTGTGGAGGAGAACTATTTTGAATAAGTTTAATAATTCTAGAAAAGAATTAATTGAGATACTAGAGCAGTGAATAGCTGAGGTTTCAAGCAGTAAGTATAACAGAGATCAAATAAACTACCCTATATTGTTAGCTTACATACTTTTGAAACTATCAGATATACTCATATATAGACATAAGTCACTAAGTTCAATCAAGAGCAGATCTGTACTTCCAGCTATCATGGACTAGTTATTTCAAATTTCAAAACAAAGCCTATACTGAGAGAAGTGAAGTTGCATTATGGAAATGTCTTAAGGCACCACCAAGGGGTAAATTTCCAAGAATAGGGGAAAACACATTGAAGTGAGCCCTCAATTGAGCCCTTTCTACCTTAGAAAGGTAGTTCTGTCAGTTTTTAAGTGGTGCCAGCCACTAAACTAAGAAACTAGGTAGCAGTAGCTAAAATGATAAGATGCTGAACAGAATTTTTGTAGCTTTTATAGTGCTAAAGAGTCACATAGAATTCAGGAAGGAGGTGAAAGGACCCTGGTAAAACACTTTCAGTTTTTAATTGGGACCCCTGGAGGGCTGTATCCTAGGAGTTAAGGAAGGGTAAAAATACACTATATTTTACCAGAATGGAAGGGCAGCCTCTGATATGCCTAGTCCTAATTTTAAGGAGATATGCCTTTACATTTTTTGTCTGCCATTGCCAGAACTAAGACATCATGCAGCGTTTCTTTAACTTTTTTTGGTATGCAACACCTGGCATTTATTAAAAATTATACCATATATGTTAGAGCCAGGACCAAGAAAAAGAAATAATATGAAATTATAAATTATAGAAAAATTGCATAGGGATCTAAAAATTGGAATGATCAGCTGTGGGCTATAAAATAACTATAAATCTATAAGTTTAAGAATTGATCAGCACTGTGAAAGTAGAGCATTTGCCTACCATTCTTACTGCCCTGGGCATGCATCCTCAGCACAGAAAAAAAAGTTGATGAAAAGATGTATGATCTTACCAGAAAATTAGAATCTAGAATTCCTTTGGATTCTAGAAATGAAAACTATAACTCAAATGAAGTACTTAGAAGAGTTTGATAGCTGTTAAAGACACTGACAAGAGCACTGGTGAATTGGGTAATAGCTCAGTTAGAAAACATCTGGACTAAAGTATGAAGGAATAAAAGAGTCGAACACACAGCAAATAGTGCAAATAGTATAATAGTGTGAAGACTCACTTTCATCTGATGAAGTCCCAGAAGAGGAGAGAAAGAATGAGGTACAGCCACCTTTCAATAGATTGGGGTGGTGAATTTCCCAAAACTAATGAAAGGTGAAACCCATAGATGAAAGGAGTACTCACAGAATAACCTATCAGGGAAAACATGTTTCAGGACACACAGCGGTCAAACTGCTGGAAACAGAAGAGTGAGTGGGAAAATCTCAAAAGGAAAAAGGAGACATGTTATCCTCAAAGAAACCGAATGACAGCTGGCACTTTTACTAATGGAAGGAAGGATAGAACTGACTGGATCCTGAAAGTCGTAAAGGCAAACAAAAATCCCTCAAACTAGAATTTTGTGCCTATTGCAAATATTCTTCAAAAATGAAAGAGAAATACATTATTTTTTTCATACACACAAACCCTAGCACATGTGCCACTGTCCTTTTAGATTTCATTTACATAACAAATTCAATGTTGAGAATTTCAAGATGGTAACTTCAGGGTTCTAAACTGACTGCAGAAGGAAGGCCCTTTTGAGTGTGGACCTAGCCTTCCTGGTCACATCCCCAGGTGACTGGTGTGACTGGTGTGGCAGTGGGCACTGGAACTCAAATGGGCCAGTGTCAGCCCTTCCTAGGGGAAAGAGTAATTTACAGTTTGATCTTTAAATTCTGTGCATTTAAAAAGTTGAACGAAAATAGTTTTAGGAATAAAGATGGAATTATTAACAAGCTAGACATAAGAATCAGTCCTCCAGAATATTGGAAAAATGATGCATGGTTTTGAAGCTGGAATAAAAACTGATTTGAAGTTTGTATGAGAAAGAAGAGCCACTCTGACATATTAAACAGAAATGCTGGAACAAATGAGGAGGCTTTGAACTCCAGATCTTTATTGGTTAAAGGCATAAAATGAATATATACTTGTTAGGATTATATTAATCGTTAAAGTTAGTCAAAATTATAAACTTAGAAACTGACAACTATGTTTTATAGAAGGATGAAGAGAAAATCCATTCCTATTTGTTGAAAATTATAAATTTTCATCTTATAATATAAGAGGTTATAAAAATTTTCACATTTCTTTATTTCTTGTAATTCATTCTGGTTTTACAGATTCTAATGGTTAATTTTGATCTGGTTATTTCTTTGTCTCTTGTCACCTTAGATACATTTACCACCAGCAAATAGATTGCCCACTTATTCTTAGATAAAAGAAATAGTGAATTCTGTATTCTCTTTCATAGTTTAGGTCCTAGAAGTATGGACAAAATCTCAACACTAAACTTATACATAGTCTTATTTGATCCAAGGTCCATAGTTTCTCTCCAGATTTCTATTTTCTCTTAGGAAACAAAAAAGGCACTTTATTTGGTGAGTGGAGGTAGCAGTTGCTGGAAAATGTGACTGAAGCTGATAAGAAAAGGAGCCGACTAAAAACCAAACACCAACAAACTTTAACGCACACGCGCGCGCGCGCACACACACACACGCACACACACACACACACTAACCAACACATATCCCTTAATGAGAAATATTGATGATCCATATTATGAAAGGTAACTTTTTGCATAATCTGGGAACAGATTTATTTGCACTCAGAGGTCATGTTAATATTTACTTCTGGCACAGGTATAAGTTTCACTTTATTAAAAATTGTATGGATGTTGAAATTGCTGACAGAGGAGCTGGCTTACTTTGATTTGGCTGTGGATATGAGAATTATAATGTGGCTTTCTGTGCTTTTAGAGGACACAAGTTATGTAGCAAAGATTTGTGTATTTGTATTTCTGAAAAGTTACTATAGAGTACTATGACAAGACAGTAGGAAGCATTTCAGTGTGACTACTGTTTCTCACATAAATTTCACAATATAATTAAATAAGAATCATTGAGATATTCAGGTTTATTAAAAATTCATTATTCTGTTAAAGTATCTTTAACGAGCAATACGAACTTGAAGAAATAATAAGAAAGATTTGGTACCAGTGACAGTGTATTAATTGAGTTGAAAGATGGTATAGAATATTTTAATAGAATGGATCCAAATTTGGCTAAAAAGATTTGTAATAAATCAAGAAGGGAAATCAGTTAATAAAGAAAGAAGCCAATTATCAGTGAAGGAAGGGGTGTATTTAACGATTCTAAATGAAAGTTTAAACTGCTTGGGTGAATTTCAGTTTAAGAAAAAGGATGAAAAGCAATATGGATAATTAAACTGTAATAAAATCATTGAAAAAATAAAAAACCTGCCTTAGGTATTAGGGGAATATTGGCTAATGAACTTAATCTCCTATAATTATCTCTGAATATTCACTTTTGTTTTAGAACTAGGATAAATGATATTTTTATTTATTTTTAGGAAAATATGATTCTTTGGCACAATTTATCATATTACTGATTTTTAGATTGTAATAAATAATGAAAGTAAACATTTTATTTTGAGAAGGGTATACTACTATGAAATTAACTATAATTTTTAGGGTCATTGATCAGTTCTTTAACTTTTTACTCTTTCTCAATAAACATCTTTAGAAGTTATCAGCTGAACTGAACAGGTAAAAGATTCAGGATAGGAAATTGAGTTTTTAATGTTTCTCAGTTTATCCTTATTAAAAAAATATGAGTAAAAATCTCAAATATTTTCTAAAGAAAGATTTTTCCCCCCTGGTTATTTAAATAATTTATGTATGTGTAGTTATTAAAGTATTATAGTTTTGTTAATAGAGTTTTACACATTTTGACAATTTGTACTTATATTTGTGAACTTTGAATTATGGAAAGATTTTGGTAATTGTTTCTAGAATCGATATATGATCTAATTTTATATGACCGCTATACTGGTGATCAGATAGTAACCAAACTAATTAAGTTCAGGAATGACTAGTAACCAAACTAATTAAATTCAGGAATGTTTCCCAGTTTAAAGATGGCATGAATAAGAGTTTGAATGTAGTCCCTGTGATGCTATGTTGAGGAAAAGGTTATCCAATGTACACAGAAATACAATATTCTTTATAATTATGGCCTTTCTTTTGTCAGTGATCTTTTTATAATTAGCATGTCTTGTCTTTCACTAGATATTATGTCAAATATAGTTCTGCATTGTATATTAGTGCTGAAAGTCAGTGAGAAATTCTATTCTTCATAATGTTAGCAGTGTTGCCACAGGTTAACTCAAATAGTAACTCATGGGGTAATCAGTATTATGCAGTTAAAAAATATTTGGGGCAAATACCAAGAGATCTGTGTTGTAGGCTCACTGTGGCACTAAGCAACTACTGGTATATGTCAATTAACTTAGTTGACATTTTGGATCACCTGTCTTTTTTAATAAAATGAAGGGATTATATCTGATACCTTCCAAAGTATCTTTTAGTTTGAAAATTCTTATCTCTATGATTATTTTATTCTCCATATGCATAGGTTAAACTTCTTTTATGATGTGAGGCATATCACAACTTCTCCTTGTAATATTATATTTAAAATATTCAAAATTTATTGTTTTGCCAAGTATTTCCTATACATACCTATTTTGTGCATGGTACAGACCTATAATGATTCAGCAATAACACAGACAGGCAAAGTATCTCTCCTCATGGAACTTTTTATTCTGTTGAATAGATGTATCTTGAATGAGACAAAATTGAAAACAGATATTTTTGAAACTTGTCAAAAGTGTGGCCTGTGGACATTTTGATAAATAATCATGATATTCAGGAGATCAGCAGTTGTGCCAAGTGGGCTCAGTTAGTTAGTATTGGTTCCCAACAGAAAGTAAAAAGCCTTTCCCCAATTCCACATTTAATGACTTTATCTTGGTAACTTGGAATCAGCCATGGTATGAGTATCAATATAAGGAAAATTAATGCAGTTTGTTTCTTTCCTTTTAGTGCCAGGGCTTTAACCTGTAGCTTTGCCCATGTTTGGCAAGCACTTTGTGCTGAATTACACTCCCAGGCGCCTTGGAGTTAGCTTACCATGTTTTAGCATACTGTGGCAGATGTTGTCAGGTGGCCTAACAGAAATGGTGGGGCACAGTTTCTTTCTACCCTGGTGTGTCATGATCAACAGAGATGTGAGGCAGACACATGATGCACAATGAATTTATAGAGCTCCTTGAGAAGTTAGTGTTGCGATACTGAAATAAATGAGTTAATGAAGGTAGAGGGAATTAAAGAAAGATAATTGTAAACTGAAACTAGATTTTAAAGTTGGGTATTACATCCTTGACAAGAGAAAAAGCAGGAAGATTTTAGAGATGGCATGTGCAAAATCTTTGAGGGAAAAGTGAACAGTTATATGAAGGAAGTGGTAAATAATTTTGTTGGACTTGAACATAGTGTCTCAACTAAGCTTCACAATGTCCACATATGTTAGAGGATAACAGAGAAATCCTAAACACTGCTAGATTTTTATAGATAGTACCAAATTGAAGAAAGTCATTGCATTTTATCACTTTTTCTCTTACTAATGCTTTTAGAGTTAAGCAAAATAAAAAAAAATCTTTATACCAAATGATAGGCTTTGTATCATGTTAAAGGCCTATTAAAGGTTGCTTCTAGTAAATATTTCCTGGAATATGGGTACTGAATCTACCATACATGAATATGCAATTTCATTATTTTAAAATGAAGCAGGTTGATGCACATACCAGTGATTGTGATTCAGTCTGCTGGCAGAGAAGGAGCAGTGATTTTCTGTAGCTCCATGCTGGATTATTCTTTCCCAAGAGGAGAGGGCATCATGACACTTAGCATCTGTCACATGGGAAGCTGAGTAGTGACAAATATAAATTGGGAAAACTGAAAAAAAAAACTCTTTAAGGCTATGCTGAGGCTCAGCTTTAAAGGATCTCTGTCTCTGTACTTTGGGGGTAGTAATAGTAGCCTGTTCACAGTGGAGTCCAATATGGAATAACTTGGAATAGAAGAATACACTAACTCCAGTTACATCGAGAGAGACCACAAATAACAAGGCCAAAAAAAGCGTGGAGATCCAAACTGAAAACTCTGGCTGAGGATGGAGTTCAATGATATATACTCACTTACCTTGTACATGGTCCTCTCCAGAACTTCAAATAAAATAGAGCCAAACCATACCACAAACATCAGAATCTCCTCTTTGGTAAGCACTCTCACTTGTGTATATCTTTCTCTATTATCTAGATGTGTATAGACCTTTTATTCACATGATGCATTCAGATAGCAACAGATATTCAAGAAATGGAAGCCATTTTTTTTTTTTTTTTACTCTCAATAAGGTCATTTTGGAATACCAGTAAGTTTTATTTGTTAAGGTAAATATAGGTGTAGATCTAAAATGAAATGCTGTCTAGTCAAATAATCTTTATTCATTGCTTATCAGTGCTATATTTTGAATCAGTAGCTCTACAAAGAAAATAACTATCATGTCTTTGGCAATTATTAGCTTGTTAATGTTCTTTGCAAAATTCAGTACTTTGTTACAATTTAAAGTGGTGTTTTGGTGAGAATGATGGGAAAAAGCAACCCTCTTCCACTGCTGGTGGGAATGTAAATTTGTACATTCACTATGGAAATAAGTATTGAACAACTAAAAATAGAGGTACCATTTGATTGAGCTACACCATCCTTGGTATATACCCAAAGGATTTAAAGGCAATATACTGTAGAGATACCTGCATGCCCATGTTTATTGAGGCATGATTCATGATAATGAAGATATGGAGCCTGCCCATTAACAGATGAACAGATTAAGAAAATCTGGCATATACAAAGTGGAGTATGAGCACTAAAGAAGAATGAAATCTTGTCATTTATAGGGAAGTGAATGGAACTGGAGATCATTACATTGAAAGAAATAACATAGACTCAGAAAGAACTATATTCTGCTTAATATGTGAAATATAAAATTATGACATGAAAGTAGAGGCATTATAGTTTATGTCATGATATTTCCTCAACAACTCATGTGCCCATAAGTGAAGCTTTTGGGAGGGAACTTGATCATGGGGGCAGGATATTCACTGATGAGTTTATAGGTAAATGTGAGGTTGGGAGGTGAAGCATGCCCTGGAATGGTGTATCTCCCTTTCCCTTCTCCTTTGATCATGCTCTGCTTCCTGCGACCATGCTGTGAGCTGTTTCTCCTCTGCTTTGCCCATCTGCTGTGCTGTCCTGCCGTGGAGCCTGCTGACCATGCACTGAGACCTCTACAAACTGTGAGGCAAAATAAACTTTTTCTCCTTAGAGTTATGGGTGCCAGGTTTTGTGTCTCAGTGTTAAGTAACTGAGACAGGAAGGCAATAAGGGGGAGATATAATAGAGATGGCAATAGGGGGATGGAGATGATCAAAATAGAAGCACTTAAAGCACTATATTTTGTAAAATTAATAGGTGCTAATAAAAGAAAAAGAGTTCATTGTGCTACTTGGAAAAAATAATAAATAGGAATCTCAGATAAAAAAATAAAGTGATGTTTATTTTTCAATTTCACAGAAAATTTGCATAAAATACTTTCATTGCTTTTTATTTTATTTTTTTAATCTTTTTTATTTTAAAGAGAATAAAATAAAACAAAAACAAAACAAAGCATATCAAAATAGAACAATGCAAGCAACACAGGACTTCAAAACAGGACAACAAGAAATCAACAGTGACTACCATAATGTCTCTTGTTTTCTTTGAAATAGTTGTCCATGTCTTTACATACAACAATATCAAACATAACAAAATAGTATAAAACCAATCAAAAGAATGAAAGCATTACAGGACTTCAACACCAGATTAATAGGAAATGAACAGTGGTTTCTATAATGTCTTCGATGTTTTCTTCAAAACAGTTGTCTATACTATCACACATAATAAAATAAAAAAAAAACCACAACAGAATAAAACCAATTAAACAGAATAAAACTAATTAAACAAACGAATGAAAATATTATAGGACTTCAAAACAAGATAATAGGAAACCAACCATGAATACCACAGTACATCCCATTATGTTCAAAATAGCTCCCCATACCATCAGACACAGTAAAATCTAAGACAGAACAAAAGACAGAACAAAACCAAGCCTAACAAAATTGTGAAAACAATACTAGAGTTTAAGCCAAGACAGTAAGAAATTAACAGTGGCACTACCTTCTCCCAGGTGTTTCCTCCCCTATCACTTTTATAATATACATCGTGCTTTTTTGATCCCTCTCACTCCTTCTGTTTTTTTATGCTAGGGTTCACCCGTGTGAGTTCCAACTGTTTCACCCATGAACATGATCTCCAGTTGCATTTATTTATCTACAAGAGCCTCAAGATTATTCTACTTTATAGTTAGGTAGCTTTCCATGGTACGATAATACCATATCTTTCTTATCCATTCTGTGGTTGATGGGCAAGTTACCCTTGCTTTTTTTCTGATCTAGTGTTGTATGGAACAATTGTTTTCTCTCCTGTGATTTTCAGCCTATAAATTTCCTTTCAAGTTAAATGTGTTTCTTTTTTTAAAATTTTTTTTATTAATTTGAAGGTAGTAAAATAAAACAGAACAGGATGGAATAAAGCCAATTGAGACAGTGTAGTGAAATTGGTACAGAACTTCACAGCAGATTACCGGGATAACAGTAATAGGTACCATAATATATCTCATTATCTTCACAATAGTTGTTCTTTCAATCAGGTATAGCAAAATCAAAGGAAATACAGAATATTATAGAACTTATCAAAACAGAATATTGACTAGAACAATACCATTAATCAGGACAAAGCAAAACAGTGATAAAAATATTTGCCTTCAAAGAGATGGTAGAAGGAAATCCCCCTTATTTGCTATATTACATATGGACAGCCTCCCAAGAGATGCTCAGATCTCTGGATCCCACTTGCTAAAGGGGCTGGGGGGAGGGAGGAGAGATAGGATGTTTGATTCTCAGGCCGCGCAGGTAGACTCACAGCCGCTTACCAGGGCAGTGTGCTTGTTGCTCGGTTTCCTAGTGCCCTAAGTTTCAACATGGTATGGATCTCAGGAGACACTGCTGCTTCTTGCCCTGGGGTGGCTGCGGCTTGCCAGACCACAGCAGCTTACCAGGCTGGCAGGCTGGTTGTTCAGTTTCCCAGTGCCCTAAGTTCCACGATGGCATGGATCTCAGGACTTCATTACTTTTTAAATTAAAAAAAAATTTTTTTTTTTTTACAGAGGAAGAATAGATTTACAGTAGCTTAGGATATTAGAAAATAGCCATGTATTTTGATTAGTTATGACTCTGTGTAACCCCAAAACTGTGGTTGACAAAAAACATAATGGTTGGATGACACTTTCACTGGGCAAAGTAGACCTTTAAATCTTGCCACAGTTTGAATTAGGGTTTATTATTATACTACATACTACAGACATGAACTTTTGACATTCTATAGCATTAAATAATGAGCACAATGCGGTCATAGCTATCACTCTCAAATGGCAGATAATAGCACAAAAGTTGAGAAGTAAATTCTTTTAACTTTCCCAGATACATTTTTTCACAGTTACAATTTAGGAATTATGTAGTTAATAGGTGATTATTTTCTTTAAAAGTAATGTGAAATCTGTTTTAAGATAAATTCATAGTATATATGCTGAGAGTAAAAGAAAATAAATCATGGGTTTATATAACTTAAATTATTGAGTTATAAAAGAAGAGACACTGTGTGATCAAGGTCATAATTTTAAGGTTTTGGGAGGTTACATTTTTAATATTAATTTTTTAGTGCCTCAAAGATCAGTAAAACTTTATTTGCTTCCATTTTCTTTTTTTGCCAATAGCAGAAAACTGGAAAAAGCAAAAATGTTTTGTTTATAAATGGCATCTTTACCCAGAGTTCAGAACCTCAACAGTGTGGAAAGAGAATGTGCCCTCCACCACATCCCTGTAGCTGACATTTTTCATCTCAGAGTCTTTAGTCCATTGGCCATGGATTGAATGTTGTCTTAGTCATTTTTCTCATTACTGAGAAACAACTCTCATTGCTGAGACATAACACCCACAAGTTGAAGGAGGAAAGGTTTATTTTGGCTCACGTATCAGTAGCCTCAGTTCTTGGGTGGCCTGCCAGCTCCAAAGCAGGACAGCAGGTCACAGGGGCATGGAGGATAATGTCCCCTCACCATGGCAGATAGAAATTAGAGACAGAGAGAGAGAGACAGACAGACAGACACACACACACACACACACACACACACACACACACACACACAGAGACACAGAGAGATATGGAGAGAGCTAAACCCTTCCAGGCAAGGTCCAGGACCAGCCTCTTCAGCCAGGCCCTACTACCTAACAGGAAGCCTTGTTAGCCCCCAAAATTCAATGACCTCTGAAAAACCCTGCCTATTGTTGCGTGAGGCTTTAGGGGGCATCAAGACGTAAACCACAACAAACGTGTATAAAACTAGATATCTCTAAGAGTAAAACTGTTAACATTTTTAAAAATTTAAACCATTAGGTTTTACTGATATTTCAAGCTGTGGAATAATGGAAGTACAAATCCCGGACTGGGTTTCAGTCTGGATTTTGCTTCTAACTACATAGGTAACCTGAGAGAGTCACTGAATCAGTCAGGACCTTACTGTCGTAAACTATGAAATCCTGAAGTGTAACCCTCTGCCCTCCTATGAGGTGTAAAGGTTGGTTCTGATGAAACCTTCCTGAATCCTGTTCTTCTGGTTCAGTATTTGTTTCCTAGCTCAGGGATGGCTAATAGAAATATAGTGTGAGACATCTAATGTAATTTTAAACTGTCTAAATGTCACATATTAAAAGTAAAAAGTGTAATTCATTTTAACAATATATTTACCCCAAATGTAAAAATTAATAAAATTTTAATACATTTTTGGAAATAACTAGGTTTGAAAATGTGTCGGTTTTACACTGCACATCTCAATTTGGATGTGCAGTGTAAATAATTTCAGGTGTTCAGTAGTCATATGTAGTTTTGGCTACTTTATTGTACCTGGCAACTGAAGTCATGGCATGTGCATATCTCAGCCATGAATCAAACATCTGGAAAGAGTAGCCAGTACATTCTCTTCAATCTCTTAAGTTATTTACTTTTTTATTTGAGTGAAATCAGACTTTTCCATGAAATATGTTACAGACACTGTTTGGAAAAACTCCTAAGCTTTTTCATTGCTAAAACCAATGGCCACAGTGTAAATGTTTTGTGATCTCTCAGTGAAAGTGAACATCGTGACTTGGTGATTTCTTGTTCCTTGTCATAGTTTACAGCCTTCTTCTTCGGTCTGGTTCGTTCAGCTCTTTGTTTTGCTAGTTCTTTCTTGCCTATTGTTTTTTTGCCCCTTTGCTTACTGTTCCTGACTATCAGAAGCAGCTTACCTATATTTTTTAGCTGCCTGCTGGATTGCTTTGTACAGTGTTATCCTTCAGGCCCCTTAAACTCGTCCTAGAATCTGTCTCATACAAAATTTGTTTTCTTCTTCTGGTTGTTATTATGATTCTTGGCATCATCATATTTAGTCAAAAGTCAAAGACTTTAACTTTGGGATTTTCTCAACACTTTCATCTAAGTGGACAGTGTTTCTGGTTCTACCTACAAAGTCTCTGTTGAATATTGTTCTACTTTTGTAGTGCTGTAGTTCAGATACCACACTGATCTATCTTTTATTGTTTCCTCTAATCCATGTTTCCAAATTTCTATCAGCATTATTTTCAGCATAATTTGGATAATGTCACTTTCTTGCTTAAAACTTCTGAGATTCTTTTTTCTCCTTATGTTGCTTATTAAATACTAGACTACCGTTTTAACTCCAGATACCCTCTTTTATATTTATCTCTCCTCTAAAAGCCTAAAGACAGAAAAACAACTTTCAGATGAAACATTAGGCTTCATAATGGCTGCAGGAGGAAGCTGGCCATCAAGGGTGAATAATACCATCTGTAGAGAACTCCTGTGTCAGTACTAAATGGTGTGCTTGCGAGAGACCCATAATGAGGTTAGCAAGCAAAGTTCTTTTGTGTGTCTGTGAATAAACCCCCGTACAGATGTTTCAGTTTCTGGGAAGCAAAAGTTAATAAAATCCTAGTAACAACAAAAGATGTGTGTTTTATTTACAGATATGCTTTCTATACTTGTAAGCTAATATGGATAACTGTCTTAGATAAACTCTGCAGCTTAGCTGACTTCTGTAGGAAAATAATAGATTCTCTCAAGTAATGCTAATGTATGTAGAAAGGAATTCTGGCAGTTAGTAGATACAGTTGGGATAAGAAAGAATTACTTTACTACTTGTTTCTTAACATTTTTACAATTGGTTGCCTCCTGGTCTCTTTATTGTAGCATATTTCAGTTGAATGAAAAGTTATAGTGCTATGTATTTTTTCTTCCTGAAAATCCTATTATTAACTTCATATACTTTAGCTGGCAACAGGCTTCCCTTAGGCAGCATAGTCATCGATGCTGTATGGAAGAGGCTACATATTAATTGGAGTATGTTACTTCTTAGAGACCTTTAAGAAGTACCAAATATGCTGAGGAAATGATTTTTGCTTCTACTTCCTGAGTGTTTGTTTAAAATATAATTGCTTAATTTTGAAGCAAACTAGAGGTCATAAATAGAAGTGAATAAATTGTCAATAGAAATATTTTTGCATATAGTATATTTTGACCTTTAATCAAAAAGAAAAAAAGGTAGTAACTGATCATGATGTTTAAAATGATAATTAACCTTACCCATATCTGTAATTCCAAGGAGCTCTAGACATGAACTTGGGATCTGGCACATTATTTTCAATGTAAACATCTGCCATCTTTGAACATTTATTATGTAAATTCATTTGTACTGTGTTTAGGTAAGAGCAGTATGACTCATTAAAGTAGGAGAAAAAAGTCAAAACTGTAACTGCAGGGAAATAGTCTGTTTACGGTGAATACTATCTAGTAAAGAACTGTGTATTTTTCTGGACTATGTATATACAATTGGAATTTTTCTTTTTATACTGGGGATTGAACTCCTGAGTTTGTGCCTATGTTGGTAATTTCTTTTGATGTGCAAAAACATTTTTTAAATTAATATAGTTTTTTTTTTAATCTTGAAGGTAGTAAAAATACAACAGTGTAAGACAAAACAAAGCCAATAGAGAGAATGCAGTGAAATTGGTACAAAACTTCACAGCAGGATACTGGGATAACAGTAATAGGTATCATAGTATATCTCATTATCTTTACAATAGTTGTCCAGTCAGTTAGGTGTAGCAAAATCAAATAAAAAAAGAACATTATAAAACCATTCAAAAGAGAATATTGAACAGTGTAATACAATTAATCATATTGAAACAAAAAAGTGAAAAAAAACCATTTGCCTTCAAGCAGAAGATGAAAGGAAATCTCCCTTATTTGCTATATTGCATATGGTCATTCTCTCAAGTCATGTTTAGACTTCTGTCCCCAGTTGCTAAGCAGAGGGAGTGGGTGTTGGGATGTTTGATTTCCAACCCACATGCTGGTAGGCTCATGGGAGCCCCTGACTGGGTCTCCTCCTGGCTCGTGCTGGAGGGAGGTGCTTACCAAGAGGGTGGTGAGTTGCCTTCTGTAGCTGCCTGGATTCTACCATGGCTGATTCTCAGCAGCTGCCGACTGGAACTCCTCCTCCCAAAAACATTTTAGTAAGATGAGATCCCAATTGTTGATTCTTTGAAGTATTTTCCATACAGTGTGTGTTTTGTTCATGAACTCGCTGCCTACTCATATGTCTTCAGTATTTCTACTTACCTTGTCTACCAGTAGATTTAGTGTTTCTATTTTAATATTTAGATCTTTGATCCATTTTGACTTTAGTTTAGTGCATGGTGACAGACTTGTGTCTAGTTTTCATCTTTGGCATGTGGAAAGCCAATTTTTCCAGCACTATTTATTAAAGAGGCTTTCTTTCAGTGAATATATTTGGCCCCTTTGTCAAAAATAAGGTGGCTGAGTGTCTTTGCAGTTTGTCTGCATCTTCTAATCTGTTCCACTGGTCCTCAGGTCTGTTTTTGGCCAGTACCAGGATGATTTTATCACAGTACCTTTGTAGCATAATTTCAACTCAGGAATTGTGATGCCTCAAGCCTTGCCTTTGTTGCCCAGGATTGCCTTTGCTATTGTAGGTCTCTTCTGTTTCCAAATGAATTTTAGAAATGTTTTCTCTAGATCTTTGAGGTATGCTAATGGTATTTGATCAGGATTGCATTAAATCTGTATAATAGTTTTGGGAGTATGGCCATTTTCACAATCTTTTCATTTTCTGTTATCTTCTTAAATCTCCCTTTTCAGAGTACTATAGTTTTCAATATATAGATCTTTTATATCCTTTGTTAGATTGATTCCTAAGTATTTCATTTTTTTGGATGCTATTGTGAAAGTTGTTATTTGTATAATTTCTCTCTTAGTGTTAGTGAGTTTGTTGTTTGTGTAAAAGGATGCTATTGATTTTTGAGTGTTGAATTTGTATCCAAATACACTATTGAATTTGCTTTCTAATTCTAGTAGTGTTTTGGTGAAGTTTTTGGGGTCTTCTATAGAGTATCATGTCATAATTATAATTTCACTTCTTCCTTTCCTATCCTTAAATCTTTTATTTTTCTCTTTTATCTGATTGCTCTGTCTAATGTTTCCAGAATTACATTGAATAGTAGTGGATAGTGGACATCCTTGTCTTGTTCTTGATTCCTGACAGCCTTTAGTATTCTGTTTTTATGTTGAATTTCTGGGATCTTGACTATTACATGTCTGGGTGTAGATTTATCTTGGTTATAACTGTTTGAAGTTCTATATAGTTCACTTCTCTATATGTCAGATTCTTTTTCCGTGCTTGGGAAATTTTCTGCTATTACTTCTGCAAGTAGGTTTTTTTTGTGTATGTGTATGTGTTATTTGTGTTGACTCTGGCTTTTTTGACACCTATTATACTTACATTGTTTTCTTTACATTGTCTTGGACCTGTGGAATTGTTATTTCATGGTCCCTTGTTATATTTAAGAGTTGTTTCCTTTCGTGATTGCTAGCCTTGATCCTGTGTTCAAGGTCTGAAAGTCTATCTTTAGTTTTATTCAAGTGATTTTTCTTGCTTTCAATGGAATTTTTAATTTCCTGGATATCTCTTTGAATCTGTTTCATGTCTTCTGTTTCTTTCTTATATTGTTCATTCAAGGGTTCTATCATTTTCCCATGCTCCTGTTTTTTTTAAATCCATGTCTTTTCTAAGTATGCTGAGCAAGTCCTTCATTAAGGTTGGCATTTCTTTGTTTACCTGAGAGATTATTTATGATCTGATTTCCTGTATAGCCTCATGGATTTATTTCCTTACTTCACTTTCTCTTTTTTTTAGAAATTTCAGGTGTGTAACTTCCAATATCTTCTATTTTTATGTTTCCTATAGTTGTTCCAGATGGGCTGGGGGTTTGAGATTGTGTTTTGCTTTTTCATTTTCACCTCTTGGTTAACATTTTGGTCTTTTTAATCCCTGTAGTCTCAACTGTCTGTCCTTTTGTCTTAAGATTCCAACCATGTGGCTGAGGTTCGTCCAGTTGCTGGGTCTTACAGTGTGTGTGTGGGGGGGACAGTCACCTGAATTCCTCCTGTGGGGCCAGTTTGTGAGTCTTACATTCTTGCTAGGCTGAATAGCCTAGGATTACTGATGTGAACCAAGCCTTAGCTTGTGGTGTTACTGCAGCTTCAGACTGGTTCAGGCTGCCATACCCACCTTCTGTGGTGCAAGTCCCAGCCAGGATTCTACTGTGTCATTTGGAGTCTTGCAGGCCCAACTGGGCTTGGCAGCCCTCTCACCATCCAACCTGGCATTCTCAGTATGGAAGAAGGCCTCACTGATGCTCTCACTGGACCATTTAGCTTCCCTGGAGGGGAAGGGATTGCCAGGGTTTGTGGCAACCCACTGAGGTCCTCTGCTTATAGGAGGACTCACTGTGCTCTTACTGGCTTGCTGAGATCCACAGGATGGGGTTAGGGGTTGCTGAGGCTCCCACCTGGCAATTGTGGTACTGCAGGTGGTAAAAGGGGCCACTGATGCTCCTGTCAGCTGCTGAGGTCTTTGGGTGTGGAGGAGGGACAGTTGAGGCTCCCTGGGGCTGCTGAGGTCATTCAGTTATAGGGAGGACTGAGAACTGGAAATTTTAGAATGGAGTTTTTGATGGCTTATTATGTGTCAGGAATTGTTCAAAATGTTTCACAAATATGTTACTCTGTTTAATCATTCCACTAACCTTTTGGAGGTATGAACTGTTGTCCATTGATGAAACTGGAGCATCTCCATATTTGTATGACTTACCGAAGATCAACTAATAGTCACAGTAAGCATTTAGAGCAGGAAAGTCTCACCTCTGAGGCCACTGGGTTTCTTGGGCCTTTTCACCAGTGATTTAGTTTGCCCAATAGTCTGGTTTTATATAAATGAATTCTAGAAGCTTCTCGTATTAACTCATTGCTACTAAGTAATCTTATATCAAGTCAAACTTCTTGTAAGGTTCAGATATTTTTGTTGTATCAATAAATATGTGCTCATGTGAACATGTAGATATAATAAATATTACTATCATAAGACCATTTTGTACCCTAACAATAATCATTTCTTGCTTACTGTTGTAGCTGAACCATATTTCTGCTAAGTCAAGCAAAGGATTTTTCTAGAATAGTTTTTTACTTTTGATTTAAAAAGAAGGCTTATATTTTGCAGAGATCAGTGAGAGTTTTCTTTCTGATTATCTCCTCAACTCTTCATCCTTTCTTAAAAAGCTACTAAATATGTTTTTTTTTTTTTCCTGGTGGATTCTAGTGGCCTTTGAATCATGGTTGGACTCAAAAACCATTTTTTCCTTCTGACATTTAAATGAAATGAAGCACACTCATTTTGGCAGGAATCACTAGTGAATCACTAGTGAAAGATAATTTATTTGGCTGAAAGAGGGGCTCAAAATTGAGGAGATCTTAGGGATGTGGTTGGGAGTGCAATGTCTCACTTATAGCCAGACATTTCTCAGGTAGGGGATTGATGAATGCCAGAATCTTGTCTGACAACAAAACCATCAAAAAATTGGGTATAAGCAAATAGAACTCCTGAGAATTTAAAATGTACTTCCAAATGAGGTGTCAGAGAGTCAGGGATAGCAGGAATGACCATATGTAATTTGGTTACTAACAGTTAAAGAATTGGCTGCATTGTGACACATTCATGGAACCATTTGACCGGGCACCTGTTGTTGACATAGAGTGACTGAGAATAGACTGACTTAACACATAGATAAGGGGAAAAATGTCAGAGGAAAAATTAATCATAGCAAATAGTCATGGAATGCTTACTGTAAGCCAGTCATTAGAAGCACTTTAATATGTAATAGCTGATTTAATTATTATAAATTAATATAATTTGACATATACCTCATTTAGCAATCCCAATTGTTTAATCTTAGTTTTATGCCTATTTTATTGCTATAAAGAGAGCAATTTGCTCAGTTTGTACAATCTACTAAGTGGTAGAGATAAGACTTAAAATGGAACATTTGCCTCCAAATCCATGAGCCTACTTTCTATTTTATTATGAAATACACACGATAAAAACTGATGTTTTTACTACCAGTGATTTTGTCTCAAATTGAGGCAGCTGTGTCTAACACTAAGCTTCTTTTTTCCCTCACTTAAAATTTTTTTATTAGTATTTGTTTGTGATACATAATAATCACATTTATGTTGGGAATTGGTAACTATACATATTGCATTTTGTTCATTTCTACTATCTTCTCTGCTAGAGCTAAACTTCTGCTTACAGTTTAGATGAATCATTTGGATTATCTGACATAGTAGCACAAATGATGATGGATCACATTTTGATATTTATTTTGAAATTTAGAAATTATACATTTAGAATATTTACTTAAAAAATAAATGGCCAGCTGTACTGGTGCATTCCTGTAATCCCAGCACAGAGGAGGCTGATGCAGTAGGATTTCTGTGAGTTTGAGCACAGCCTGAGCCACAAAGTGAGTTCAAGGACACCCTGAATTGCATAGCAAAACCGTGTCTCAAAAAAGACAAAAAGAATAATGATAGTAAAATAAACTCTATAAATCAGCGTAAAGATATCACTTTTTATGATATCATTTTAACAGTTAAAGAGGATCAGTTGCTTAAATGAGTTCATGCTAGAGTTGTATTTATGTTTTTACAATAAAATGACCTTTAGGAAAAAACAATCTCTTTTATTGTCAACATATGTGAGAAGATACACTTCCAGGCTTGGTGTAATGTGTTTTGTGTGTGTGTGTGCATGTGTGCATGCATGTGTGTATAAAAGAGACAGAAAGAGAAAGAGAAAGAAAGAAAAGAGATTGATTTACTTGAGTTGCAGTATTATATTTTTTCATGTGCGGTTCAATATTCAATACATTCCATATTTTCTATATTGACCATGAATTAGTTTTTTGATGAAAAATGCAAAATAAACTTGAGTTGTCAAAAAAACGTAATATTTGGTATTAGATAGTTGTGCCACTCAACTAGAATTTATAATAATTGTGGGAACTATAAATGTAAATAATATCAAAGAAAGATTTAATGGAATCTTTTTCATTACAAATTTTCAAATGACTGTACTCTTTCTTCTTTTAATCAACTTTTTCAATAATTAATTACATTTGTTGGTACATTTTAGGTATTCATAGTGATCATATTCATCATAGGGAATTTGTACCTGTACATAACCCAATTTGATTCTTTTGTTCCCCTATTCTCCTACACTCTCTTTCCCCTCTCCTTCCCCTCCTTATTTATAAAAGCTTTGTTTCCATTTTTTCCTTCTTTTCTCATCATTTTTTTCTTTTCCTTTCCTTCTTCTTCCCCTCAGTCTCCCTAGTTCCTTTCCCATTTGAACATTTTCTTCCTGTTTCACAATATCTATTATACATTTTGGTCCTTATTTACTCTTTTGGTTTCTCACACCAGAGAAACAATGTGGTGTTTACACATATGTTCCTATACTTTCAGGAATCATTTCTATAACTGGTTGATTTTCTTTTTTTAGTCACTTCAAAAATCTCCCACAAATTTTGCTTATGAAATACAAATACCAATAATAATAATAATAAATAATGGCCATATTGATATACTGGTCCCTTCTTTTTGAAATGTTTCTTATTGGCATTAAACTTGTTCATTTTAATGTTACTTTTTCTATTTTCTTTTAGTTTCTTGAAATTTGAAATAAAACTCCTAAACACAAATGTGTTCATCTGTATTTTGAGAAGAAATATTATTTAGGTTATGGTTAAATTTTCTGAAATTCAATTTGTATACCCATGTCTTTTATGTTGATTATGTTTGGTTTGTTTATAGAATTTCAAACATGTTGAGTTTGGTTTGCATTTTTTTTCTATTTATTTTTAAAATTTATATTAGTATATGTTTGCAGTACATAATGATTATATTCATGGTATAGGATGGTACAAGTCCTTAACATATCTCAATTGTTTTTTTCTCCTTCCCTCCAACCTTTCATTTTATTTTGCCAGCCTTGGATTCATTTATTTATCTTGTAAGTCCGTAAGAAGTTAATTAGCATATATACAAATTAACAACCAGAATAATAGGCAAAAATATATAAAACATATAGGATAATTATACTAAATCAGGGCACATTTTTAGATATATTTTTCATGCTGGATTATAACTTTCCTGCCTCTCTCTCTCTCTGTGTCTCTCTCTCTCTGTTACTTTTCTTATCTCTTGTTTTGTATTTTACTTATATATTGAGATTTAACACAAATCATGTTTGTGTGTCTGATTTATTTTACTTGACATTATGGTTTTGGGTTCTGGCTATCTTCTCTCATTGAACACCACTAATGCTAGGGAAAAATTTCAAAAACATGGCTGAGTTTCAAATTTAAAACATGTTACAGTGTTTATAGTTAACGTTTGGGGCCTTTAGCATTATTATAAAACAATCTTAGATCTGTCCCATGAAGCATTTGATTTCACTGAAATCTAACAAGTCTTTATTACAATTCTGAGTTAAAGGATTGTCTGATTTTCAAAGTTATCTTCTCCAAGGATACTTTCTAAACTTTTACTGCTCTGTATTCTTTATTAGAAATTGTACCCTGCACTTGTAATTCCCCTACTAAAGGACTTAACTGTGTTCTATTGTGAGGGAGATACACGTCATCTTCTACAGTTAAAAGGATGTATTTTAAGGGAAAAATCTTTTTACCAGAAGATTTTTTTTTTAGAGACAGGGTCTTGCTGTGTAATTCAGGGTAGCCTTGAACTCACCATGAAGCCCAGCTAGCCTGGAATTTGCAGAGACCCTCCTGCCTCAGGCTCCCAAGTGCTGGGATTATAGATGTGTGCTACCACACTAGGCAACCAGAAGATATTAATGAGTATAAATAGCAACACGAGAAATATTTTCCTTTTAGTTTTGTTGTTGTGAGCAGAAGAACAAGGACATGAAAAAATACTTAAAACTTTTGCCTAGTCACTTTGGCTTATATTTCATTGGTTAGAACAAATGATACGCTAGTCTTAATGGTGAGGAGGGAAGCATAGCATAAAGATATAATAAAGATAGAAAGGACTGGTTCATAAGTCTGGTTGGTTGATTGATTCAGCTATTTATAAAACCAATTTATTGAGCACTTATCATTTAGTTGTGTTACTGGTGCCCACAACAGGTACAAAACAGACAAGATTCCAGTGCTCAGCACTGCTTTTTTTTTTTTTTTTGGTACCGGGGATTGAACTCACGACCTCACGCTTGCCAGGCAGGCACTTAAGCCACTGAGCTAAATCCCCAGCCCTTAGCACTGCTTTTGTAATCACTTTGTGAGTACTAACCAAGTTTAACAATGCTATTCCTTTCATCCACTGATTCCACTTGTGGACTACTACACTAAGCATATGATTGAATATGAAAAAAATTATCTATAATGATAAAGATGGCAGCTTTCTTTGTAATACTGAGACATGAATAACAAATATTCAGTAGAGAAATAAAGTGAGCAGACTTTACTCATAAACTATTATAACTCATCAGTTTGTATCGAAAAACAGTTACTGCATTTTAAAATGATTTTTTTAGCAACATTTTAGCATCTTATAGTAACATATATAGTTTATTCTGGATCTGGGGCCAGTTAAAATGGTGAAGATTTTAGATTGTTAGGATTATGTAGAAGAATTAGAGGTTCCTGAATATAAATGTATGTGTATGGAAATTAGGAGGAATTAGAGAAATTGAAAGATTTAAATCCTTTTTTAATTTTAGAAAACAAAATAGAAAAAAGATAGAAATAATACAAAATTTCAAAATAAATAGAAAATTAACATTAGTTAGTATATTGCCGATTGTTGTCTTAGAAGTAGTTGTTCAGGTTACAAGGCCTAGGCATAAAAAATGATCAAACAAAAAATGATCAAACAATCAAGCAATGACAGCACAACTGTTCTGTTTGGTGAACTAACAGAGATTAGTACTATAGTTATCTATCTTGCATACATATACATACATATATACAGTTATATATGTATACCTACACACATATAATCTTTTCCTTTCTTCGTTTGCTCCTTTCTCCTATCCTAGTTGTTCTTTCCTTTTGAGTACTTTCTTTCCCTTTCATTATTACAATATTTATTGTACATTTTTTATTTTATTACTCTTTCAGTTTATTATTTTTTATACTAGGGAGATAATACGATATTTATAAATGTGAGTATGAGTTATTTCACTTAGGAGTATAGTCTCAAGTTGAATCTATTTACCTGTAAAATTCTCACATATAGCCTTCTTTCTGGCTGAGTAGTACTCCACTGTATAAAAAGACCACATCTTTACTATCCATTCCACTGTAGATGGGCATTTTGGTTGTTTGCAAGATTTAGCTATTACAAATCGTGCTGCTATAAACATGGGTGCACATATATCACTGTGGCATGATATTTTCAGTTTTTCTCAGAAAATACCCAGAAGGGGAAAAGCTGGATTGAATGAAACTTCCAGTTCTAGTTTTTTGAGGAATCTCCACACTGACTTCCACAGTGGCTGCACCAGTCTATACTCCCACCAACAGTGGAGCAGTGTTCCTTTTCCCCCCAAATGTTGCAGCATCACCAACACTTGTTATCAGTTGATTTCTTGATGGCAGCCATTCTTTCTGGAGTGAGATGGAATCTCAATGTTGTTTTAATTTGCATTTCTCCAGTGATGGTGAACATTTGTTCATGTACTTATTTGCCATTTGAATTTCTTCATCTGAGAAATGAATGTTCATCTCAGATGCCCATTTTTGGATTAGATCTTTGAATTTGGGGGACCTGATCTTTTTCAATTCTTTATACGTTCTAGATATAAGTGCTTTGCCTGAAGGACAGCTGGCTAAAATTCTTTCCCATTCTGTGGGTTTTCTTTTCACTCTGTTGGTGATTTCTTTTGAAGTGCAAAACTTTATAATAAGATGAGATCCCAGTTGTTGATTCTTTGAAGTACTTCCTGTGTAGTTTGCATTTTGTTCATGCATTCTTTGCCTACCCCTATGTCTTCAAGATTTCTAGCTGCCTTGTCTTCCAGTAGATTTAGTGTTTCTATTTTAATATTTAGATATTTGATCCATTTTGACTTTAGTGCATGGTAATAGACATGGGTCTAGTTTCAGTCTTCAGCAGGTAGAAAGCCAATTTTTCTACACCATTTATTAAAGAGGCTGTCTTTCTTCCAGGGAACATGTTTAGCCCCTTTGTCAAATATAAGGTGGCCGAGTGTCTTTGTAGTTGTGTTTATGTTAAAAGATTTAAATTCTGAAAGACCATTGAATCATTCAAGTAGATGTATCCTGAAGACAACTGGAACCAAGCTGAATCAAGATGAAGGAAATTGTATTTTAGATAGTCAAAGGGAGTTGGTGTTGGGAGAGAGGAGTACTTAAAGGATTTTGGGGAAAGTGATTGTAATATCAGAGGAATAGGAGACTCAGGAAAATTAGCTGTTTTGGGAAATTGTACAAGTTTTTCAAGCAAAATTGATCAGGCAGGAAGAAAAGAGATTAGAGGACTAATTTTCTTTGTAATTTGTGATAGTTTTCCGAATCTGTTAGGGAACTTTACTGTTGGATTGCTCATTTTTTTCAAATGGAAAGTATATTGTAGATATACAATATACTTTGGATGGAATAATAATACTAAAAAATTGATCAAAGTGATTGACTATTTAAAACCACTTTTAGTTAGAGGCTCAATTGATAGATCAAATGGAAGTAATTTACATATTTAATAGAAATTGATAAAGCAAATGTGCTCATATAAAGTAAGATTGCATATATAAAAAGATTTATACTAACAAAATAGTAAAAAATCAATTATATTTATTCACTTATTGAAAAAATAATTTATATCTTAGAGACTGAAGCAGGTTAAATGACTTAAAAGCTGCAAAGTAGAAAAAAAGAAGCAATTTTAAGTTTTAAATCTTTTAGACAAAAATAGGTTGTGTGCTTGTGTTTAGAATGTCAATGATTTATATGCTATATCTTGAAGCAACTAAAGAACCTAGTGAACATTTCTCATATGTCAGAGTATTTTATATGTTTGCTTTAGGGACAAATTAGTGACATATGGAGACTTTACAATAACTTCCTGGGAAGAACTAGGGTATTTATAATGAGAAAAGTATAGTTCTGCCAGGTACAAAAGAAGTATGTTACAGCCCAGTGAAATGTAAGTGTCTTGTATACCTGGAAGGGCTGCTGCGGCAGTCCTGTATGTGCAGATGTCCTTTGGTTTCAGAACTTCTAGTCCTAAATTGGTAGAGACAATGTCCTTGGTCTGGATGAATGATTAAATTTCTGTTTATGAATTAAATATTCTTGGTCCATTAGAATACAAGGTTTATAATTAGGTAAAGACTGTAGAGATCATCTACATTTCAGCTTACTTTTGCAGATGAATTTGATGTAAAGAAAAATTAAATGTTCTGGTCGCACTAGAACCTGACTGTTAATATTGTGTATTTTCAGTAATCTCTAATGTACCTAACTACCATATTGGTGATAAAGTCTGAATATAGCAATGTAAAGAATTACCTCATTAACAATGATTAACTTACTGTTAGAGTGGCTTTGGTCCTCAGCAAGCTAGATTCTTGAGACAAGTACTATTTGGTAGGCAAGGGAAGAGAACAGGAATGAAAATTTAGTCATTTGATCTCTAGTCTTTTCCTGAAAGGTGAGTTCAGAATTTAAAATCAGAAGGCCTGGGATTAAGTTTTGGCCCTGCCATTTATGAGCTGTGGGACTTTTGGGCAAAGTCCTAAATCCTTTAAGTTTCAGTTTCTTCATGTGTAAAATGAGGATCATGATTTTTTTAAATTTTAAAAACAAAACAAAAAAAGAAAACAGTGATACAGAATTTAAAAACAAAATAATAGGAGATCAACACTAGTCCATATTATTATGTATTGTTATCTTCAAAGTTGTTGTTCAGATTGCAAGATACAGATGTTAAAATGATCACTCAAACAATGAAAACACAAGCTGTTCTTTTTGATGAGTTAACAGAGATTAGTAGTATAGTTAGTATTATAGTGTAGTGTGTGTGTGCATGTGTGTGTATGTGTGTGTTCATGAACAAACAATAACAAATGCTGGTGGGGTTGTGGGGAAAAAGGAACTCTTTTCCACTGTTAGTGGGAGTATAGGCTGGTACAACCACTGTGGAAATCTGTGTGGCGATTCCTCAGAACACTAGGATTGGAGGTCCCACTTAGTTCAGCTATTCCCCTTCTGGGTATTTTCCCAGAAGAATTGAAAACATCATGTCACAGCAATGTATGTGCACCCATGTTTAGAGAGTAATGATTGTTTTCTGACTTCTGGTGAGAATCAAAAGTACTGTATTATAAGAAAAAGTCATGTTCTAGTTTTCTATGTGCTCATCAATATTGTAGACTCCAGTGGTAATGAAACAATTGAAACTTTTATAATGTCCCCAAGGGCTAAGATTAAGAAGTAATATTGAGCATGGAATTTGATTGGTATCACTGATAAGTGTTTAAAATAGTAGGTTTTTTATTTGAAGACTTAGTCTTCAACAGAGACTTCTGTTTCCTTTGTTTTCAAGATTACAATTGGTTGAGAGACAATCATGTAAATTAATGCCATGACTTATTGATTGAGATTGTTGTTCTAATAACAGCAGTTTTACAAGATGTATACTAATCTAGGATTGGAAAGAGGAAAGTAATGTCAGCAATACACCATGAAGGAGGCAGATGATTTTCTTAGAAGTGGGGATGATTCTTTCTTCCTATGTATTGCTTTACTTGAAGCCAGACTTTTATGCTTTTCCATCTTTCTTACCTTTCTACAAGACACTAAACCATCATTACTACTCACTTAGTCAAAAAGACATTGAATGACCTCCTTTCAGGCAAAGACCTCGCCTTTTGTTATCCTAGAGGTTTATTTAGCTTTACTGAGATCTCAGTTTTTAATTTTTAGTATCATAAATTTCTAGCAGTCTCTGTGGATTATCCTACTCTACTCTTTAGGAAAATGATGACTATCTAATGATGGGATTTCTGATTGTAAGCTTATTGCCTTCCATAAACCTGCTCTATATTCTTGCATTTATGGTGTTGGTATTTTGTAGATCCTGAGATGCACATCTTTTCTGCATTTTAATATATCTCAAATTAGAAGTAGAAAGCATCTTTAAATTGATAGTCTCTTAAAATCCTTGCTGGTGGTTAGTGTGTATTCTGGGGATTTGAACCCAGGGTTATTGTGTGCTAAACAAATGCTTTATCACTAATCTATACTTCTGGCCCCTCAGGTGGTGGTTTTGATGTATTTTGTTATTGTCTTTACATGTGTGAATATAGTTATGCCAACTTGGTCTTGGAAAGCGCAGTTGTATATACCCAAATGTATGGGAACAGAACTGATAAAGATATAAAAAAGAGCAGAAATATAAGGAAAGAAAAGCACTATGTTATACTTTAATTGGCAGCTCTTTTCCTTTATAGTGGTAGATAAACATAAAAGCACCTTGCTGTATGATAATGGTTTGGGTTCTTTGAAGCATGCTATAAATTTGCAGCTTAATTTAAATGGGGGTGATTTATGACCTAGTGGAAATTTTAAGAAGGTGTATTCATGAAAGGTGGATATTATCTTCAAAAGTCGTATTTAATTATAGATTCTGTTAAGGGATACTTTAAAAGAAAGGTTAAGTAATGATTTTTTTGAAATATAAAATTAACTAGAATGAAAGACTTTATTTAGCTCCTGTTACTGAGGGAACCAGTAAGATTGTGCAAGTTATTCAAAGGAGAATTATATGTGCACACTTGTATAGGCAGTAAAGGATGCTGAAACCTATGTATAACAGACTGCAGAACTGGTCCATATTCACAGGCCAATTATTAGTTTTACTCTGCTGGATAAAATTTATTTGCATTTCTTTTAGACAAGCATCATTTGTATGTCTTGCAGCTTCGGAGTTGTAAAGTAGCTGAAAGACAACCAAAGGCTCAGTTCCTTATACAGGCAGGTAATTTGGAAGATTGTATATATTAGACACAGTATCCATTAATTTTTTCTTAATATTTCAGTGTTTTATGTTTTTCACCAACAATGTTAGAGTTTAGGTTTCCCAGCAGACTTGCATCAGACTTTAATTACACAAGAAGGGTTGTATTCAAACTATTCTAGAAAGTTCACCACCTTATTTTCTCTTAAGGCCTCGCCATGGCTTGTTATCCTACTTAAGTGTCTGACAATATTAGTGGTTTTGAGTCTCTTTTATATCCTTGGATGAGTAGTAGAATGAAAACCAGCTTATGTTTATGGTAAAGAAAAAAAAAAACTTTACAAACCAGGAATTTGTAAACACATCCTGATCACATACCTTATAAGAGTTCTTAATGATCTAATTACAAACTAAAAAACAATGAGCATTTTACAGCAGTGTTCTGTTGAAATTGTGTAATAGGGATTTTTAATAAAATTAGCTATATTTGAACAAGTGTCTGAATTTATTCCCTTTTTACTTCCTTTACTGAGAACAAAACATTTCCCACCTTTAAAAAAATACAGTTATCTACTTAAATGTAGGAATATGGAAAATAAAATACATTTGAAGCATTTTTCCCTGTGTTTTATCTAATAGTTTCATAATTTTGGGTCTTACATTTAATTATTTAATATATCTTTGTTGATTTTTTTTAAATATATGATGAGAGCTAAAGGCCTGATTTCATTTCTCTTCATGTGGATATCTAGTTTTCTCATCATCATTTATGGAAAAGGTTATTTTTCCCCAGTGAAGACTTGGCACCTTTGTTTAAAATGAATTGGTTTTAAATGCATGGGTTTATTTTTTGGGCCCACTATTTTGTTATATTAGTATATGTGTGTCTGTGTCTGTTTTTATGCTAATACCATACTGTATTTGTTACTATATCTTTGTAATACATTTTGAAGTCTGATAATGTGATACCTCCAGGTTTATGTTCTTTGCTCACTATTGCTTTGGCTATTTGGCACCTTGTAGTTCCATGTGAATTTTAGGTTGGTAAGAATGTAAATTATTACAGCCCTTATGGAAGGTAGTTTGGAAGTTACTCAAAATGTTAAAAATGAAACTATATGATCCAGTGATCCCACATCCAGGTCTATATCCAAAAGAAACAAAATCAATAAATTGAAAAAATATTTGCACTCTCATGTTTATTGTATCACTATTCACAAATGTCAAGATATGTAATCAACCTAAATATTCATCAGCAGATGAATGGATTAAGAATATGATATGCAGTCTTCATTATTGGGAATACTGTTCTTCCTTAAAAAAGAAAAAATTGATTATTTGTGACAATGTGGATGAACCTGGAGAATATTATGTTCATTGAAATAAACCAGGAGTGGAGAGAAATACATGATCTCTGTCATTTGTGGAATCTAAAGAAGTTGATCTCGTGGAAGTGAATAGAATGATGTTTACCAAGGGACTTGGTGGTTAGTTGGGAAGGGTTAATAGGGAGATGCTGATTGTAGAATATTGAGTTACAGTTAAGTAGAAGACATAGATTTTAAAAATATAGGGAATAGGTAAGTTACTTATAGACAGATAAGTGATTGCCATTGTGTGTATGTGTCAGACTGAAAGTGGGGGAATGTGGAATAGATAGGCAAATGTGGGGAGAAATAAGGAATGAATACTAATTGTTGAAGAGTTTCTTTTTTGTGATGATAATATCCTAAAACTGATTGTGATTGTGATTGAACAACTTTGTGATTATCCATTGAAGTGTACACTTTACATGGGTAAATTGTATATGTGAATTGTATCTCAATAAAGCTTCAAATCTATTTGACAGTACCTGAATTGAAGCTATTAGAACAAAATACTTATTACCTCAACATTGAGAGTAAGTTAAGATTAACTTCCTATTTTTCTATCCATTAAAAAGATATATTTACTGACTTTTTCAGTACCTGAGAATGAAATGCCACTTGAGAATTATCTGATTCAAATGAAAGGTGTTTATATGGTTTCAATTCACTGTTATAACATTTCTCACAAGGTTTTATGATGCATTTATTCAAATGCATAAAGTTCCTTCTGAACATTCAGATACATTTACTCAACTGTCATTTATTGGCTTATAAGGTACAGTTTTGAGACATAACCTTTTTATATTCAAGTCTGGCATTTAACTTTGGGCTGAACCATTGCAAGCCATACTCATTGATTCATCACTTTATTTAGCAAATATTTATTTAGTATCTTCTACTTTGTAACATTTTATAAATTCATGTTTTGTTAGGGGACTTCCTTTGGCAACAACTAAAAGAATAGGAACAACTGAATTCCATTACATGAGAGAGGGACTTCGAGGTTAGCTAGAGACATTGGTGAGGGATAGCCATTTGGGTTGTATTTAGGTTGCTCAAAATCACAATGTGCATTATTTGCAGCCCTCTTCAAGTTTTCCCTTTCCCTTCACTGATTCTAGTGCAGAAGTTGAGCCCTGCAGCTGTTTACCATTAACACTAAAGATGACCTCTGTTTCATCCTGTCCTATTGGTAGCATCTACCTCCATTTATTCTTACTTGGTTTATGGTTAGATGTTGGCATCAAATAATGCAGCAATTTAAAATGAATACTTTTACAATAAAACATGTTTAATGGGCTCACAACTGTGTTTATGAATCTAATATACTTTTGTGGGAATTATTTAGAAACAATTTTGATACCTGGAAATGAGAAGAATAAATCTGTAGATGTAAGGAGAAGACATCGAGGATAATGTACACGGGTAGTAAGTGCATAGGAGAGGTATTCAGGGTAGGAGATGTTGCTCAGGAGAGAGAAAAGGAGCTGCATGGTGAGGTGCTTTATTTTGTAGTCATGAAAATGAGGTTAGCCAAGAACAGGAAGCACTGTTAAGATGCTAGTAAAGGCTGAACTGTGCAGAGCAGAGAAGAGCCCCACCATTTATCCTTTGGGGCTATGTTCCAAGACTCCAGTGGATTCTTGAAACTCTGGGGAGTTGTGTAACTTCTCCAGTTTGATGTGTGACAACAAAACTAGCACAGATTTTTTCCCTCCTCTTTATTATGTCATGAATGATTCCTTCTTATTGTAGATTTTAATAATTTCATTATGTAACTTTTTGTGTTTCCTTATTAAGCCAAGAACTTTTAGTTAAAGGAAACTGTATGGCTTCTTTATGGCATATATATATGCCAGGAACACTACTGTTGTGATTTGAGGCCTATATTTAATAAAGTAAGGGTTACTTGACCATACAGCATTGTGTTGCTATCATGATTGACCCAACAGCCCAGATTACTAGGAAATGTCTGCTGGGCAGATAGCATATACACTGTGGAAATGTTGGACAGGGTAATGATTCATTAAATTTCATCATGCTAGTCATAATGGCATATATTTAAAATTTATGGGTTATTTATTTTTTATTTAAAGAAAAAAACGGGTAGAAATAATACAGAATTTCCAAAAATTATTAACACTAAGAAATCACTAATTGATAAATTACATATTGTCATCTTAGAAATAGTTGTACAAGCTACAAAATCAAAGCATAAAAAGTAGACTCAAACAATGACAGTGCAAACCATTCTGTTCAGTGATCCAACAAAAACTTAGTAATATGGTTATCTATCTTACACACTTAAACATACATATAGTTATATCCTTTAGAGCACTTTCCTTCCCTTTCATTTTTACCATATCTATTATAGATTTTGGATCTTATTACTCCTTCAGTTTTTATTATTTTTTACACTAGAGAGACAATGTGATATTTACAAATATGAGTCTTACTTATTTCACTCATGAGGATAGTCTCAAGTTGCCTCCATTTACTTATAAAAGCCTCAAGATCATCCTTTTTGTAGCATAATATTCCATTGTATAAAAATACCACACCTTTTTCATCCACTCTGCGGTTGATGGGCACTTTGGTTGTTTCCAAGATTTAGCTATTACAAATTGTGCTATTATAAACATGGGTGCACATATATCACTATGGCACGATGTTTTCAGTTTTTCTGGGAAAATACCCAGAAGGGGAATAGCTGGATTGAATGAAACTTCCAATCCTAGTTTGTTGAGGAATCTCCATACTGATTTCCATAGTGACTGCACCAGTCTACACTCCCACCAACAGTGGAGCAGTGTTCCTTTTTCCCCGCAGCATCACCAACATTTGTTATCAGTTGATTTCTTGATGGCAGCCATTCTTTCTGGAGTGAGATGAAATCTCAATGTTGTTTTAATTTACATTTCTTGAATGACCAATGACGGTGAACATTTTTTCATGTATTTATTTGCCATTTGTATATCTTCTTCTGAGAAATGAGTGTTCATCTCAGATGCCCATTTTTGGAGAGTGTATGGGTTATTTATTGCTGGAATTTTCCATTCAGTAGTTTTGAAACTTGTTGACTAATGATTATTGAAGCCTTGGAAAGTGAAAATTGGCTGAGATAAGCCAGTGAAGAAAATAATATAGGTCCCTAGCCCTTAGAAGTTTATTCCCTAACAAGGCACAGATAATAAATATATGTATAAATGATGTAATGTATTGAGGAGATAAGTGCTACACAAAAGTATATAAAAGGATTAAGAATATTGCAGGGAGGTGACATGGCAGGTTGCTGTATAAAATGGAGTGACACTTTGGCTTTGAATTAGTGTCATAGTCTCATGTTTAGATTTCTTACCGTTCCCTTATAACTCTAGAGAATTAGAAGTTGGGCCTGCCTAGAGGAATCAATGACAGAATAAAAGGAAGTGAACATGTATATATTTTTCAAGATTGAGGTCAAATTCAGATATTTTACCTCTAGTGTTCTTTTTTGTTTTTATTTTCTTTTTATTCAGTAATAGAAAATAATAAACTATGTTATAGGGAAATGGACAGAAAATGATCAGTGTTCCAAAACAAAGGTAATATATTGGAAATAAATCTCATTTGTGAAAGATTATGGTAGTATTTGTACCATATTCTTCATAGACTTTTTATGACTATTTTGCGTAACATTGGTTTGTTTAGGGAATTCTAAGTTTCATCTTCTTTCAAAAGACCAGTTATAAACAATGTTTCTTTGGCAAAACTGCACCTATCTTGACAGCTTGTTTAATAGTTAGCTTCTGGCTTTCAATTTCAGATGTACTGACTGTATCATAGATTGCCTTACTAAACTTGATGCATATGTATAGTCATGGTAGATGATAGAAGATTGTTGCTCATAAGAAATATAAGGTTCAAAATTAGACTCTAAACCAATGTCATGGTTTATGTTGGTGGCCCCCAGGCCTCATGTATTTGCATTGTGCATTTGTGATTGGTTCATTGTCTAGTGCTTGGATTGGGGGTGTGAGTGCTACACCGGCCTAGGGGTGGAGCCAGGATGTGATGTAATGGCAGGCAGAAGGCGTGTCTCTCTTGCTGGTTTCCGCCTTGCTGTTTTGCAGCCGCCATGGACTGCAGCCCGCCATGCCACCCTGCCTTGGAGCCAACTGAGTATGGACTGAAACCTCCAAAAACTGTAAGAAATAAACCTTTCTTTTCCCAACTTTGGACATCAGGTGTTTTGTCTCAGCGGCTAGTGAAAAGTAACTAAGACAACTTGCATCTTGATTAATATAGAAATGTTACTAGAAACAGATAAGTCTGAACTATTCCATGTATCACAAGTAATGTAGTATCTCCTAGAGACATATTCCTTTCCAGACCTACAGCTCTTTAATGGCTAGAGCTGTTTTAAATCTATATGAAAAGACACTATTAGTTTTTTTTTTTTTCCCAATCAAGTCTCGTTTATTGAGGAAGTGAACAGGGCTTATATAGAGGGCAGAAATGAGGGAGTAAGATCATATGACATAGTCGGGTAGCTAGGCAACTATGGGTGGTATTAACCCTTTTGGCGGGAGTATCTAAGCAACAGTTGGGCGGGCTCAACTTTCTGGCGGGAGTAACTATGAGCGATGGTGGGAGGAAGTGTGTCATCAGGCAGAGACGTTGTGGAGAGACCGGATAGGTCGCAGTCACGCTATTAGTTTTATACTCTATGACCTGTATATCGTTTCTTACATTCTGCTTATCTATGTTTTAAAAACATAAGGTAATGGCTTATTGCTTATAATACTTGTGACATGTCCAGGAAAAATTTAGAATTTTTTTAATTGACGAAGGAGCTTTTGGACTTTTAAAATATAACATGACCTTTCAACTACTGATTATGCTCTGTAGCTTTGTGTTTGAAAGGATTTCTTCTTTTATTACTAAATCAGTTTATCTTCTTGTTTCCTTTCTTTCTTTTGTTCTCTTATTTCCTTTCCTTCAATTAATCTTATTTCCTAAATCTGAGCTTTAAAATGTACTTTAAAATGCTCATATTTGAAAAAAATTGCTTGAACTTGAATTCTGTATTCCTTTTTAAAAAATTTTATTTAAAGAGAATAAAACCAAACAAAATGAAACAGAATAAAGCCAATCAAAACAAAACAATGAAAGTGATACAGGACTTCAAAACAAGATAATAGGAATCAACAATAGCTACCATAATGCCTCATGTTATCTTCAAAATAGGTGCCAATACCATTAGACATAATAAAATCAAACAAAACCAAACAGAATAATCCAGTGAAAGCAAAACAATGAAAGTAATACAGGACTTCAAAATGAGGTAATATGAAATAAACAATGGCTACCGTACTATATCGTGTTATCTTCAAAATAGTTGCCCTTGCCATCAGACATAATAGAATCTAACCAAACAAAACAGAACAAAACCAAACCGAACAATGAAAACAATACAATACTTCAAAACAAAGTAGTAGAAAATTAACAGTGGCTACCACCTTCCCTTTTTAGATGTTTCCTTCCATTTCACCTTCACAGTATCTATTGTACATTTTGGATCTTGGTAACTCCTTCAGTTTTTTATACTTGGGAGAAAATGCAATGTTCACCCATGTGAGTCCAAACCATTTCACTCATGAGCATGATAATAAGTTGTATACATTTATGTACAAGAGCCTTGAAATTATCCTTTTTATATCTGAGTATTTTTCCATTGCATAAAAATACCATATCTTTCTTATCCATTCTGCAGATGATGGGCAAGCTCCCTCTGCTATTTTTTGGGTCCCTGTCACATGGAGCATCATTGTATCTTCTTATCTTCAGTCCATGAATTTTCTTTTGAGTCAAAAGTGTTTCTTATATATAGCATATGGATGGATCTTGTCTCCCAATCCACTCTCCCTGTGTCTTTTTATTGGTGACTTGTGGCCATCAACATTAATGGTTATGAATGTTTGGCACTGGCTCATCTCTGCCAAGCTGTCCTCCTGCCATTGGCGCCCCCTCCACTTTTCCCCTCCATTCAATTGCCTACTCTGCTCAGTGATTCCACTCAGCTACTGTTCCTGGATGACCATGGTCATCTTTATGTCTCCCTAGAATATCTTTTGCTACTCTTTCTTGGGTTGGTTTGGTGGTCATGAATTCCTTCAATTGCTCTTTATTGTGAAAGTATCTTATTTCTCCATGAATTTTGAAAGATAGTTTTGCAGGGTACAATGGATTGGAAGTTATGTTATTTCAGGACTTGAAACCCTTCACTCCAAGTTCTTCTTGACTTGATGGTTTTTGTTGAGAAGTCTGCCGTGATTCTGATGGGTTTTCCTTTATAGGTGATCTGTTTCTTTTCTATAAAAGCCTTTAGTATCCTGTTCTTGTGTTATTATCATATGTCTGGGTGCAGATTTATTTTGGTTATGGCTAGTTGGAGTTTTATATGCCTTACTCATCTGTTTGTCGGGTCTTTTTCCCACACTTGAAGTTTTCTACTATTACTTCTGTAAATAGTAATTCTATGTCATTTGTGTTGACCTGTTTTTTCGCTGCCACCTATCAGTTGTAAATTGCTTTACTTTGCTTCATCTTGCAACTGTTGAATTGTTATGTCCTGGTTCCTTGTTATTTTTAAGAGATCTTTCCTTTTGTGATTTCTAGCTACCTCCTTGTCTTCAGGGTCTAAAGGTCTGTCCTCAGTTTTATTCAAGTGGTTTTGCCAGCTTTTAATAGTTTTTACTTTCCTAGATATCTCTTTTAATCTCTTTCATGCATTCTATTTCTTTCCTGTATTGTTCATTCAACATTCCCATCATTTTCTGATGCTTCTCTTTTTTATCCATGTTTTCTTTATATATGCTCATCATTTCTTTCATTATGTTTGTCATTTGTTCTTTTACCTGAGATATTGTTTCTGATTGATTACTTTTTCAGTGTCATTATGTTGTTTGTTTATTTTGGTTGCTATCCTTTCAGAAATTTCAAGTTTGTGACTTCCAATTTCTTCTATTTCTATGCCTCCTAGACTTGTTCTGTGAGGACTGGAGGTCTGAGATTGTCTTTTGCTCCTTGGTCTTAACATTTTCCTGAATTCCTCCGGACAAGCCAGTGGTGGGGCCCCAGGTACTTCCCATGTTGGCTGCCTCTCCACAATGTAGGGGAATGGGTCAGGCACTTGGGTTTCTCCTATCTAGGTTCTCAGGGAGGCGGTGGGGTGCAGGGCTGCATTTTCCAGACTTGTGCAGCTATGCTGATGCTCCCCCACTGGCAGCTGGTTTGTGGGAGCTTGGCTGGCTGGTTCTCCCATTGATGCTTGCTATTGCAGGTAACTTGCTGGCTTGTAGGGGTGTATAAGTTCAGTTTCTTCTTCTGGTGTTTAAAGTTCTGTGATAATGTTTCTGTTGCATCTCAGAGATGTGGTGGATGTGGACCTAATCTTGGTATCTGGATGTTGGGGCTGAGACAGGTCTTCTGCCAGTGGATTTCTCCAGAGTCCAACTGCTGTCTCCTTGCTGCTGCTTCCATGTTACTGGCCTTGGTGATTACTTCGCCCTCCAAAGGTGTGTACGCATCTGTGCACTGGGCTGTTGTCCTGAGTCTTGGGGTTCCCATCTGTCTTACACCCTTCCAGCTGGCCCACCCTCCAGGATGCAATGCACGAGCATCATATCACAAACTCACTGTCTTCTAGCTGGCTCACTCTGTGGTGTAGGGAGCGGCATGATAGCCTCACTGCTGCCGCCCCATCCCGCCGATCACTGTGGAATGTAGTGGGGGGGCACAGAGCATGGACTCACTCTTTCAGCTGGCTCACCCTCTGGGAAGTAGTGGGCACAGAGTGTGGACTCACACTTTTCCAGCTGGCTGGTCCTTCAGGATGTAATGGAGGAGTGCAGAGCGCAGATCACTTTCCTCCAGCCGGCCTGCCCTCTGGGGTGTAATGGACAAGTGCAGAGCATGGACTTACTCTCCTCCAGCTGGCCTACCCTCCAGGATGTAATGGAGTGGCACAGCGTGTGGATTCACTGTCCCCCAGCTGACCTGTCCTCTAGAACCAATTCTCTATCTCTACTTTCATTATTCTTAATTGTAAAATTTGTGCTTATTATTCACCATGACCTTGTATTGCTTAGTGTCTTTGAGGCCAAAGCAGTTAACTGTATGTATATATGTACTTATATATGTATTTTTTATGTATATATGTATTTTTGTATGTATGTGTGTATGTATTGTCTGTCATATTTTTCTGCACTCTCTCAGGAAAGAAGAATAAATTTTCAAGAAGGAAGAAAGAGAGTAAGAAGTTTTTTCCTTGGGGAGCACCCACTCACTTCATCTGAGAGTACCTGTACAAGTGCCAACTATAAAAAGAAATGTCCATTTTTGGAGCTTTAGGGATTTTCTGTCTCAGATCAATATCCTTTATATTATATGGATATCCTTCTCGAGAGGCATTCCCTCACATAGATCATTTTTAGAGGAAAGATTTTATATGGAACTTCATCCCTTTAAATATATCTATGTGCCTAATTACTTTTTGGGAAAACTTCATATAATTACAGGGATATATGTGCCTCAATTTAAAGACCATTGCACAGCCTGTAATTTCTGTTCTTGATGGTAGTTTTTTAAAAAATTTTTATTTTATAAAGCAAAACAAAAAATAGAATAGAAATAATATACAATTTAAAAAAACAGTAAGAAATCAACATATATGTGCACCCATATTTATACCAGCACAATTTGTAATAGCTAAATATTGGAAACAACTAAAATTCCCATCAACAGCAGAATGGATGAAAAAATGTGTTATTTTTATACAATGGAATATTACTCAGCTATAAAAAGGATAATCTTGAAGCTTTCATAGATAAATGGAGGCAACTTGAGAGTGATTTTTGTTTTTACTGTCTTAATCATTTTATGAATATTAAATCATTGTTTAGTCATCTTAGATTCTGAGAGGTAGTTACCAATATTCTTCTTCTTTTATAGATAAGTATACTATTAACAAAGATTAAACAACTTGTTCAGAACTGTGAGTGGATTAAAGCAGAAGTTGAATCCAGAGGTTTATTAGAGAGAACTGTAACCACTGTAGTATCTTTCTTGTCACATTCATGCATCTGTGTATGTATACATGTGTTCATGTGCATGCATATACTTGCCATTTCAGCAAGTAAGGTCAATCATAATGTCTATGCATCAATAGATCCATGAGTGTGCAGAATATTTTAAAATATAAGAGATGGATTGAGGGTGTAGGTAGGTCAGTGGTAGAGTGCATGGGTCCTTGGCCCCAGTACCTAAAAGCAGAAGAGAGAGGGTAGGATAAGAGGGAGAGACATTGAATTAATGCAGAAATATATACATTTAAGATACTGATAATAGAGCAAAATTAGAAATATAGTTCCAACTAAACTTCTCTGGGAGACAAAAGACATGACTTTTTAAAAATAAAATGCATTTATTCTAGGTAGTATTTCTTGTGCAATTGGCGTGCTATTCAGAAAGTCCTTGCCTGTGCCCATGTCTTCAAGAGTTTTACCTATTTTTAATCTCTAGCAGATTCAGTGTTTCTGTTTTTATATTTAGATTTTTCATCCACTTTGATTTGATTTTACAAGTTAAGAATTATGGACTAAGATTCACTTTTCTGCATGTAGATAACCAGTTTTCCCAGCATCATTTGCTAAACAGCCCATCTTTTCTCTCATTTTAGGATGGATTTTAAGACCATAATACCAAGTGAAATAAATCAGATTCAGAAGGTTGAATATTGCATGATTTCTTTTATATGAGAAACTCCAAGATAGATAATTTATAGAGTATCATGAGGTAAAGATGGTAGGAGAAGGCGACAGGAAGGGGATCCAGGGAAGAAGTCCAAGGGAAGGGAGTAAAAATGATCAACATGCCATATGTATATGTATCAATTCCTCAATTGGAATTATTATATACTACAAATATGCATTCATAAAAAATGTTAAAAACTAAAAAAAGAAAAAATCCACAGCAAGTAAAAACCATTTTCATGGCAATTAATCCTATGTATTTCATGTTTTGTGATAGTTACAGAGAAAAAATTTAAAAATCTATTTAAATATTTTTTATCTTTTGAAATTACATATTCTCAAGAGGCATATACTATATTCTTTTTTTGGTACTCATACTATATTCATTAGCTTAATTTTCACATCTATAATGCAACATATACTTTCTATCTCTTTAAAATATATAGAAAATCAAATTCTTGTCCAACTCCTCATCTCTATCCGTTGTGGCTATGTAGAAAGAATTAAAAACATTCTTATAAGTTATAGAATATGTATGGTCATACCATATAGTATTTATGAATAGAGGTAAGAATGGTTACCTTAAAACATAATTGAATTAAATATAATTTCAGAGGTTATAATAATTTCAGCCTTTCCAGTGTTGTGTCAGAACATTTGAAAAAATGGATTCTAAAGTCCCTGTGGGATATTCTGAGTAGAGTTTTGTTATGGGCAGCCTGTATTGGGAAGGAACATAAAGCAGCACACTGACATGTCCCCCATTAAGAACCAACTGAAGACCCTGATAAATGTTTGAGCTTTGTCTACCTAGCTGCATCAAGCCACTTTGAATTTACCAGGTTTCTCAGATGTTAAGTTCATTTTGAATCAGACAGAGACCAGGATTTTATTCTCCTCTGTGTCCTTTCTTCTCCCAGTCAAGATTGCTCCTCTCCTCATAATGGGTTTAATACTCTCATTATCTTGTAGCAAGTTACTCTGATGGACTTGTTGAGTAGCGTGCTATATCATATTTGGAGGATCTGAAAGATTTTATGGGACGGAGGTATTCAGAACTAACAGACATTTTTGTGTCTCATACATTGTGTGATTATGTGTGAATCATCCTTTGTGGGTTTTGTTTTCTCACCTTTAAAATGAAAAGGATTGAATAATATAATCTTTAAATCAATGCTATTAAATATATATATTTATATGTCATATATATTTACTATTTATTTTAAAGTTTTTGTTAAAATTCTGGAAAGAAAAATAGAAGTAAAAACCTCATTATTTCTTTTTTTTAATTTAAAAAAACAGAAACAGGGTAGAAATAATACATAATTAAAAAAAGAAAAAAACAGTAAGAAATCACTAGTTGATAATTACATATTTTCCTCTCAGAAGTAGTTGTTCAAGTTACATAAGTAAAGCATACAAAGTGGACATTCAAACAGTGAGACTGCAAACAGTTCTGTTCACCTATCCAACAAAAACTTAGCAATATCATTCTCAATCCTACACACTTAAACATAATACAGTTATATCCTTGAGAGTACTTTCTTTTCCTCTCTTTTTTACAATAACAGTAATCAATTCTTGTAAACTGTTTCTTCTCATTGTTTCTAAAACAAATGTGAAATTGAGAGATGATAGAAGGTTGCGTGAGGCCTGCCTTCCTTTATTTGGTGTTGTCTTTGTCAGTATAGAGGCTTTTGTTCTGTTATATTTAAATGCAATTTTCATTAGGTTCAGGGAAGCTAGTTTGGATTTTCAGCCCACAGGTTGTCTTGTGCTATAGTGGTTGGCTGAATAGAAAATTTAACATTAAAATCACTTAACATGGTATGATTTAAAAGAACCTCCTGGCATTGAATTTTGTCAGTATATATGCTAAGCATTTTAGTGTCATGTACTTTATTAGCTGTACCCTGTCCTCGTTTGTACCAGATTGCTTTTTGTTCCATAGTTGGGGATCATCTGAGGTAGCTGCATAGAGATATTTCCGTGAACACCTGGTCCTTTTCATCAGCACAGACCATTACTGAAGGTTAGAGATGCACCTTGAAGCCATCCTTGATCTAATGGCTGGTTTCAGGTTATTTCATACAATATCTCAGCAACAATGAGAGTTTATATTGGGAGCAGAAGGTCATGAAAAGGGTAAAGTCCAGTACTGGAAGGTCTAGAAAATCAGTCAGCTGCAAATGATAAGGCTCCCAAGTATTTATCTGTATACATACTTCCAGTGACTGAAACTGCTTTTGAAAAGGCAAACACTTGAAATGGCTTTTGACTATAGCTTCCTGTAGATAAATACACTGAGAGTGTTGTGGGGCCGATTTGTGGAATATGGTTAGGTGGCTCCCAAAAAGAAGTCTTTTTGCAGTGGCACTTAAATATATTAATTTGAACATTAGCTCAGGGTGCTTGCCGTGTTTCACATTGTTTTGTTTTCTGGGAGTTGTGCTTTCATCTTTCCTCAATGTCCTGTGCTGGCATAGGTTTTTTTCTCCCAGGGAAATAACTGTGCCATGTTTCTGAGAAGATGAGAAAGCAGCTGAGGTAAAGAGGGAGTGCCTGAGACTGAGACTGTAGAGTGCTGGGGTGGACTTTGGAGGGGATATTGGAAAGAGCCATTGGGAAAGGCAGAGAAGAGTTGGTTACTGGCAATCTTGGTTACTTTTCTCTAGTTGCTGAGACAAAATACCTGACATCCATAGTTAAAGAAGGAAAGGTTTATTTAGCTCACATTTGTAGATGTTTCAGTCCATAATTAGCTGGCTCCAAGGCAGGGTGGCATGGAAGGGGGTAACAGTTTATAGCTTCAGAAGACAACAAAAGCAACACAAGCAAAAGGGAGGAGCAAGCCTCTTTTCCCTCCCTTATATTGTAAGCAGGCTTCCTTCCCTAGGGTAGGTGTAGCACTCACATCCCCAATCCCAGCACTAGATAATGATCCAATTACAAACTCAGATTCAATCTGACTCCATTACTGCATGAGGCTTTGGGGTGATATCTAGACACAAATCATAACATTGGCAAGTTGGCAAGTGGTGTACTTAAGGAAGAACAAAGGCTGCAAGGGAAAAATTTTCAACAGATGAGTTGGTAACTGAGGCATATCACCCTCAGTTAGTGGTTTCCAGTTAGTCTGCTTAAAATCTGGGCATTTTGATTTGATGATGTGTCTACACTTCTCCGAGGATAGCTCTCTTGGGAAAAGTAGTGTTTCCTAGTGATGTTAATAGAATATTCTATTCTCTAGCCTCTTGTAGACAAATGAAACCTTGAGGAATTTAGTTGATATTTGTGAAGATCTGTATAATTAAGCTCAAGACACCTATAAGTTGAGAAATGGAGATTATAGTTTCTATTTTACTTTTGCACATGGGGGTGAGGCAGTAAGGGGGTTATTGTTTAGTAGATGGTAGTATCAGCATCTGCTCCTAGGGAGGATTAATTCGACTCATTCTTGTTATATTGGTCACCTATTACAGCCTTTCTTTGACAACAACCTAGAAGAGAAAGGATTTATATTCTATTATCATTTCTTGTAACAATCCAGCTTTGTGTGAATAGGACAATCTCAAGTAAAGGAGACTTTTTGATTTGAGTTAGATTACCAAGGAAGTAGTTCTTGCCTTTAATTCTGTTACAACTGGAAATTTTGTTCTCTAGGGAATTGTTAGTAGTTACCATTAAAAGAGGCATGTTTGACAAAATTGAAGACTCCTCAATATAATAGTAATTTAAACTCAATACCACTTATTTTTATGAAAAAGAGATAACAATTTAAAAAAATGTAGTTCTGTAATTCTTAATGTGTAAGATTTTAATATGATTAAATGTTGAATAGATTGTTATAGATGTGATGTGCACATATAAATTATATTATCATTTGAACCATTAGAACATTATTTTAAGAATAAATCATATGTAACTAGTAGTAAAAAAGTTAGTATTTCTAGATAAAATACTTTTAAAAATGTTCTACTATTATAACTGATTTTATTGGTGTTTAATATCTAACTATTGGATTAGTTTCTATTCAAGATTTTTTGTTTGCATAAATTTAATGAAATTAATAAGAAACAAGTAATTCATATATACTCATGTGAAATAATGTTAAGGAAAATTTAGGAATTAGAAACATTGAAGAACTTTTTCTCGTATGTATGCTTTAATAGGATTGTATTGTAATAGGTATATAGGTTCAGTAGGATCCCTGGTTTTTTATTACATGTATAGCAATCATTTAGAGTCTAACATAATTGATGTTTTATTCACATAAGTAAAATTTTATGGAGACTCTGGGAGTGAACAAGATAGAAAATCCTCCTTTATTTCAGAGTTTATGTGCTAGCAAGCCAAATAGGTAATTAATCAATAAAATAGGACTGTATCCAACACAAACAAGTTCAATATAAATAATTAAAATGGTGTGATGAGATTATTACCAGATAGCTAGTTTTTTTTTTTTTAGTTTAAAGAGGGTAAAACTAAACATAACATAACAGAACAAAGCAGATCAGAAGAAAATAATGTAAGTGACACAGATTTCAAAGCAAGACAACAAGAAATCTACAATGGCTACCATAATGTCTCTTGTTTTCTTCTAAGTAGTTGTTCATATCTTCACACACAATGAATTCAGGCAAAAAAATAGTATTAAACTGATCAGAATGAGTGATGAAGGCATTATAGGCCTTCAAAACAAGACAATAGGAAAATCAACAATGGTTGCCATAATGTCTCTTGTTTTCTTCAAATTAGCTGTCCATACCTTCATGTATGTTGAAATTAAACAATTCAAAACAGACTAGAAACACTCTGAACAAAGAATAAAAGCATTACTGGATTTCACAGCATGCCAATATAGAATCAGCAATGGATACCATGATGTCTCTTTTTCTTCAAAGTAGCTGTTCATTTCATCATACATAGTATAATTGATTCTCATAAACTGTTTAGGGGAAGTTCTACGCATGTATAAGCCTCTACATGTATACCTATCCTTTCTGTATTAGAGAGAAAAACAAGCCAAAACAAAACAAATTACTAGAAAAACACAAAACAAAAAAGACAAATAACAATAGCAAAGAGCCCAAAACAATGACAATATGGGCCTTCAAAACAAGGTGGTAGGAGCATAACTAGGGTTGTTATTTTACATAATGATCTTCAAGAGTTTCTCAGATCACCATACACTAACATGCAAAATTGTTCCAATCCTATGAATGTTAACTGCTTTGTTCCAAGTACTTACAGAATTTGTAGCATAGTCATCTTAGCTCAGATAGCTAGTTTAAGGTAAATGGGAAAAATAAAGAAACAGTGATTTATAATAGTAAAATAAAAAAATAAAATAGTAAAATTGTGCATCTGGCACAATTAAAATTATTTTTATATATGTCTATAATTTTTTATTTTTATATTTTATTGGTAAAATGCACATTCTGACAGTTTTTTATTTTCTCTTTGGATTTTTTTGTGTTAGAAGCAATAAGATTTGTTTATTTTAAAGATCTAGTTTGGCAAATTTTCATAAAAATTAGTAAGAATGGTTTTGTTTAGTGATGTAAATATGAATGCAGTGACAATATTCAAAGTATAATCATATATTTAGGACTTAAATTTTTTTGAGTTAATTGGATTTTTATGTAATGAGCAAAATTCTGTTTAAAATATTTCATGATTTACACTGTGATTTAAACATAAAAAAGACTAAGAAAACATAAGCTCAGACTTACCTTAAAAATGCATCTTTAATGATTGAACTTTTTGGTTTATTTATGAAATATGATGATCAGTTTTGTTTTGTGTTCTTATAGTATTTGGTTAAAAATATTCCTTTTAAGAAGATATCATCTTTCTCTTGAGCCTGCTATTTCCTACCAAAGGATTTTCATGTTACCAATTCGGTTTTATGTCCATCATGTTAATTTCTTTGCAATAGAAGGTCAGGTGGTTATACTACAATTTATGTGATAAATGTCTTATTCTAACAATTTTGTTTTTTCAGTTTCCTTATTATATGTAATTCTATGGCAGATTCTTGGTGATTTACAGCCTTTTTCTACATTTTAGAGCATGTTATCTTAAAATAGATTGTTTAAATGTGAATTTCTAAGTACTAATTTTTCTTTTAAAGAATATACACATTTAAAAATGGAAATTAGTGAAGATTTGATTTCATTCTTATTTCAAATTATGAATATACAATTTATAAATATTTTTACTTGAATAAGCAGCAAAAAGCCAAAAAGCCATTATTTCTAAAATAAGAAACTAGGAAGACTTTATTAAGCTTAAAATTATAGTTTCAAACTTTTGTTTGCTTTTTCTTTTTGTTTTCTGTAAGAGAGAGTTTTACTATTTAGATCAGGCTGGCCTTGAACTCACTAGCCCCAGCTGGCATTGAATGGGATTACAGATGCGAATCACCTGGCCTGGATTGTTTAAAAGCTGAAAAATTTATATAAAGACCATTTTTTAATAGAATGAGGAACAAAATTTTGAAACTACTTGTGTTTAGCAAAAAGAATTCTGAGGTTTAACTGACATAAATTTATGTTTTTAATTTCTGTCTTGGAGTTCCTTGGGAATGTATCTCTGGTAACGCAGCAGATAAATGGCAAATCATTCCTGTTTTGTGGTCTTCAATGTCGTCTGCCATGTTTTTATAGAACTATTTACCCTTTTATCTATTCTACTGTGTTTTATGTACCTACCATCTGAACGTTAGATTTTAAAAACTCTTTATTCATGAAGTCTATATCTGGATTGAATCAACAGCATGTAAAAATAATTTTTTTCCCCAAAAGAACCACTTCCCTACTATATGCATCTAGATTTTTCTTGTTGTGATTCCTTACATAGTGTTTATAATAACTATTTATATAGCATTTACATTGTATCAGGTGCTATAAGTTGTGCATAGATGATTTCAAGTACATAGGAGGATGTAAGTTTTATGCAAATATTATATCATTTTATGTATGGTACAAGAGCAACTTCAGATTTGGTTCTGGAATCCAACCATTCATGAGTAAGGAGGGATGAATGTGTAACTGAAAGCTGAGTAGACTGTGATCTTGAATTCTGCACAGAACTTTTTGGCTACTTATTTTGGCTGGGTATTAGGGGACATGGTCTTTGCTTCCAGAATTTAGAGATTAATAAAACTATGTAATTTATAGATTAATAAAATATTTGTTATATATGAGAAGAAATATCTGTGAGGAAAATAACTTGCTTGTGAGTACATAGCAATTTCCTTTTTCACTGTCCAGTGAATTTTTGAGGAAATTCATAGTGCATTAGTGATGAGTATTATACTGTGTTGTATTTACTCTTTATGTTTATTTGGGTTTGCTATCTCACAAAACAGCTATAAAACCTGGCCATACAGCATGTAGGTGCTGCCTATATAATATCTATTACTGAGATGTAGCACTTTTGTCCATGATAAAAAAGTACACAGTGTATTTAAATTTAATATCTTCATTGTTTACTTCCTGGGGTAAAAGAGAATATAACAATATTTGTGCTGTTATTGGTTTTTATTTTCTTCGCTTAGTGGTTACACTACTGGAAGGATTTTTTAGAGACAATTTAAAGTAGTTAATCTCACTCTTCTCACAGTGACTAATATTACTTGCCCTGCTTAAATAAGTATTACAGCTTAAATAATTACAGTTTAAAGATGGAGTGTCTGGTAAATTAAAGAACTGTTGGTTTAAAGCACAAGACAGAGGATGATGTTTAATAAATAAGAAGTCAGGGATGCAGTGTTGATTTTTTAAAAGCTAAGCTTTCAGAGCTTTTATTTTGTAGTGGGCAGGGATTACCAGGCTGCTCAATTCCGGAACCGTGGCTAACACCAGCTGGGTTCTGAGTTCCATGTTCTTCACAGATCTCGGTGTGAGAAGCTCACTGGCCCAGGCTGCCAAGCCAGAGCAAGCTTTGTATTTTTCATTGAGGCCTTGTTTCTTCTGATGGCAGGTGGAAGGGTGGCAAAGAAGAGCTTTAAAAGGAGTAGATTAATTGTCTCAGAAGACCAGAAGAAATGCTGTGTGTGTGTGTGTGTGTGTGTACTCTAATAGAAACATGATCTTATGCTTCTGCATGTGATTTTAAGGTAACCTGTTGGGGATCAGGTCTGAACTGTTTCTATTGCTATAATTTTAAAGTAAAACATATTGTCAGTAAAATTGCTAGACACCTGGCTATTTCTTTAGAAAGGTGTTCTGTCAAATTGTTTTAAGTTTTTAATGTGCATTTTTTTCCTTTTACCAAAAAAGTTTTGAATTGACAGATTTATTTCACGTATAGACCATCTTGTAAAGGTGTTTTAGGACTGTAGAATTCACATAAATGTTTTTAGTCAATGAAACTTTTTATATTGAATTGTTTTTACCTATTTCTTCAGTACTTTGAAAAATAGCTATTGAAACTTCTATTTCTTTTGATATTCTCAGTATTCATTTTTTTGCTCCCTTTCTTATTTAGATATGAAGGATAAAATGTATTTTATCAAGTAAGGCAAGTAAGGCAGAGTGACATTTGTGATATAAAGTTCTAATTGCATTATCATTTTATCTAAGATTGAAATACAAGATAAGGGAGCAATAAAGAAAATCACTCAGAATATTGCAAAAAAAAAAAACCCATAAAGATTCAGGTGCACGCAAGCTGGTGGCAGGGCTTGGCCAGGGAAGAACAAGGTGTGAGTGTAGTTGCTACACAGTCTACATTGGTGTCCAGAATGTGTCATGAAAGAATGAAAAGTGAAAGTCAGGCTTTCAAATGAATATAATTAGATTCCAGCAAAATGAGATGTATATCTGTGTCTTCATACATGTTTTCTGGGAAGAAAATGTCAGTGATATGAATTTGCCTAATAGAACAGAGACCTTGACTCTCTATTTAGTATTACAATATTTGAGATTTAACTGTTTTTAAATCATTTAAAAATATGTGGGGTCAATTTATAATTTAATAGTAAATTTCAGGAATATCTATCTTTTTGCATGGTGAAACTTAGCACAGAGATTCATAAGCTGATCAATAGTCAAGATCATTTTGCAAGGTTGTTCCCAGTGTTACAAAATTTATGGGCTGTTCTGGCATTCTGTGCAGAAGTGCTACCTTCTGTTTAAGATTTATTTAATTGGATCCCTTAATTGCTTCTCAAAATTATAACTTCAAAGTCTCACATTTCTGTCTCAATGTGATAATATGATTTTCTGTTAAAAGTTTTTATATGTATTAACAAATTAAATATTTTCTATTTAATTTTTGTGGTTGCTTTTTTTTTTTTTCTGGGACTCTTTTCTCTCAAGTTTCTGAATGTTCATTTTTTAAAATAATGCATGTGCAGTCTTAAGAAGTGCCCTAATATTACCTTTCCTAAGTTACTTTTTTTCAAAGTCTCTTAGAACAAACATCTCATTCAGCCTAGGGATTATTTGAAAGTACTGAGAGAAAATGGTTTGAAACAAATTACAAAGCATCTTGAATCTGAACCTCTGGCCCAACTCAGTGGCTGAGATTTTTTAGAGGATTGTTTGAGGTGAAGGTCCAGTAATATTTTGATTCTCAGCCACTAACAGATAAATGATAAAAGAATTCTAAAGTCTTTGCTAGTCAGCTCTATAAAGAGGGCCTGTGTCAGATGAGCAGTGAAGTAAGAAGTTTAGATCTAAAATGGAACAAATGAAAAACTATCATGACATTGAAGTGGTCAGTAATGAAATGAGAGTAAGAGTGAAGACTTTGCAACTATACTCAAAAGATAAGATATTCTGGCTCACCTCAGTTCCTGACTCAGATTAAACATCTAGCTGTGAAACTGCATGGATATATATATGGGCAAATGTGTTTTTAAAAAAATTATCAATTACTTTTATTTATTAAACATCAAGCACTTTCACTTTATTTTTTGAAAAAAATTCATTTAATTCTCACATTAAGTATTGAGATACATAGTGATGCTTATAGTTTGCAGATAATGCAAAGGATATATCTCAGTAAACCCAATATATGGGAATTTTGGTTAAGTTGTTTAAAAGATAAACTACTCATCAAAGGAAATAGGACCACCAACATGCCTGAAAAGGGAAGATATGAAATATTTAAAACAGCTAAGTAGATTGTAGACAGTTTAGGCAGTACTTTGATGTTTGTCCTTTGTGCATTTTATATTGTACAGAGTTCTATGTGAGATTTGCATTTTTATTTGCTGCTTTGTCTAGAAAGTCTTTCTAAGGCTAGAGTCTTCATTCTTGGTATTTCAGGATTTTAGAACATTGTTTCCCAAATTTAATTGCTGGTAAAACTTTTGATGACAGCAAAACAAAATAAAACAGAGTACCCTAAGAAGTAATAAAATCAGGTATAAACATATCTCACATTATTTAAAATAGATACATAAACCTGTGTTTCAGTGATGAGTAGGACACACTTAGATGATACTGGTGATTAAAAAAATTGCAGAATCTTATAGCAGTATATAAAATAGTAAAAGGGATCTAATGTATACATTCTTATTTAGATATTTCAATATATTCATGAAGCAACTACCGTATAAACATTACCTTTTAAGTTGTAAAAGAAACTGTGTGTATAATAAGCTTACTTTTATATTATTTCTCACAACCTAGAATGAACTTTCTGCTCCCTTTATCCTTTCACAAATTGTCCTGTCCTAATCCACCTCCCCCCACCTACAATCCCTCTTGTGACTTTTTCTCTCACTGCAGATTAGTTTTGCCAAAATGTGAATCCTTTAGAAATCAATGCATGTGAAATGTTTAAATGAAAAACATAGAAAGGTGAAAGATTTCTGTGTGACATGAGTCACCGAAAGGACAGCTGGAAAACGGAGAGGGCAATTAATGAACAGAAGTTAAAATGACTTCATGAAATGACTAATGAAAAGGATTTAGAGGAATGTCAGAAGTACACATGGCTGGCATCTCATTAAGCCTTGTAAATGCCTATAATGTCACTGGAATATTTAAACCTGAAAGTATCTTGAAAAAGATTTTTGACTGGCAGTCAGAAAAAATGACACAGTTCTGTGACCCAAATAAGCACATATTTTACAAAGGTCATAAAGTCAAAATATGGGGGTTATTTTAATTTTTGGTTTGATGGTAGAATTGCTTAATTTTAGCTTTTAAAATGATTTTGTATGAAATGTTTAAAATGTACAAAGAGTTTCAATTAATGTAAGTGAAGAAAAATACTTTGGAATGTATAAAATAACTATATTAAGAGTTTTTAATATTTCAGTTATACATTACTAATAAATGGTTACACAGATATAATGACTCCCACGTGCTATTCACATACCTGTGATATGTAACGCCATGCAATGTGTTGAAATTCTGAGCATTAGTCAGTAGAGAGATAAATTCCCTGAAGAATCTAGAACATAGCATGTGTCAGCCTGGATATTATCCCTGCACATTTATTAATACTTGCAGTCTCTAGGCTGGCTCTCTGTGTTTGGAACTGCAGCCACACACCAAGTTGTGAGAATCTGCACGGCTCACTCAGCCACCCTCCTTCACGTATGACATTAGCAGCTCAGTTTTTTTTTTTTTTTTTTTGGTACCGGGGATCGAACTCACAACCTCGCACTTGCCAGGCAGGCCCTTAAGCCACTGAGCTAAATCCCCGGCCCCACTCTCTCATTCTCTTCTTTTCTCTCCTTTTTTCCTTGTTAATTAAATAGATATTTGTTGTGCATCCACTTTGTAATACTTTCTTAGATTAGAGGCACTAAGTTAAGTAGAAAGTACCTAAGTCTGAATCAGTTTCTCCTTGAGTTTGAAAAGATTAATTTCCACTGAATCAGAACTCACTTTTAAAATAACACATCTTAGAATTTTGAGTAGGTTTTGTGAAAAACAGGGCACATAGGTATGTGTGATAAAATAGATGATTCAAAGTTGATTAAAAGTTTGTACTGTTAATTCTACTATATGCACAATTGAAACAAGTGGGCTTGCATTATTTTTGATGTACTGCGCAGTGTGGTCATAAGTAGCATAAACTGTCCTTTCTCTAAAATTTCTCACTTGTACCTCTACTTCTATAATTTCTTTTTATTTATTTCATAATTGTTCAGAGTGCTTTGAAATTTATTTTCTAGTTTTAAACTTATTTTTTTTAATACAATGCATACATGTTTGCAGTGCCTAATGATTACTTTTATCATGGGGAATTGGTATATAACTCATCTTAATTATTTTATAGCTCTCTTAGTTTGCATATTAATACAGAAAAAAGTTCACAGAGCCAGGAGTCACAAAATGAAATTTCTGTCCTGCATTTTATTATCTGTGACTTTGAATGACCACCTTAAGCATTTAATTTCCATTTCAATGAACTTATTTTTAATTTAGAAATAATTTTAGAAAAAGTAAATATATAAATATATAAATATATAAATATATAAATATATAAATATATAAATATATAAATATATAAATATATAAATATAAATATTATAGAACAATTAGAACCTTTTTATGCTCTATGTTTTCAATATTCAGTGCATCATCTGAACCATGTTTATGTTCAGTGGCTTTAAATACATTTGTTTTGTTTTGCTTTGTTTTTTGAGACAGGCTCTCACTAGGTAGTAGTTCTGGCTGACCGTGAACTCACTATGGAGCCCAGGCTGGCCTTGGGCTCCAGCAGTCCTCCTGTCTCAACCTCCCACCTGCACTACCACACCCGGCTTTTAAACACCTTCTTACTGTTCTGCAAGCACAACCACCTTCCATTTCAGAATTTTTCATCTTTCCAAAGTGAAACTTTGTATCTACTATAGAGCAAATCAGGGCTGGGGATATAACTCAGTGGTGCAGTGCCTGCCTGGCAAGTGCAAGGTCCTGAGTTTGATTTCCAAAACTGCCCCTCCCTGCAAAATATCACTACCTGCACACCCCTTCTCTCCTGTTCTCATTGCTGGTAATCACTGTTCCATTTTCTGTCTCTGTACATCCTGAAGTATTTTGTGTAAAACGATGATATATTCTTGCTTGGCACTCAGTCTTCTTAGGTCAGAAATATTTTCCTTTCTTTTTTAAATGTATCAATCTTTTGGAAATGTATCAATCAGGGCTTGATTAGAGACACAAAACTATTAGAATATACATATTCCAATTCTAAATTTAGTTATTTAACAAGCTTCTTCATTTTATATTAATTGCATATTTTTTCCTTGCCTGCCTATATATTGCTCATAAATTAGGATAACATTGTGTAAATATAGGAGGCAGAAAAGGAATACACTTCAGAATAGGTGTGCCTAGATTGGTATAGAGGTAATACATTTAATGTTTTATCTTCTTGTGTGAAATTAGGCATTTCATTTGACTTCCACCTATAACTGTAGCTTTTACAAATTTGATATACAACTTATTTGATATAGTTTCAGGCTGAGAATATTTTTGCAATATAATTATGAGAAATTATGTGATTGAAGTATTGCTTAATGAGAAATGTAAAGGGTAAAAATGAGCTACAAATAAAAGGTAATTTCAGGAATATTTGCATAAGTGGCATTTAGTTATTTGGTATTTTTATATTTGTATTTTATAACACACAAAAGTTGGTTTACAAATGTTAGGATTATTGAGAACATTTTCTTAAATGTAATTAGATAACTGCATTTTTTGTCTTTATTATCTTGAATTGATATTTTCATGCCACTATTTGTTCAATATATTGTTTAATCAAGCAAATGCCTTCGTATTTTGAATAATCGTAATTGTAACGACTTCACTGGCATTAGCAATATGAAGCAGAAAAGTATTCAATGTGGTAACCTAATTTCCAGGAATGACATTTGTATCAGTGCTTTGAGATATCATTGTTTTGTATTAAAGATTGATGAGACATCAGATTAGGCCCAAAGTCAGCAAAAGGGTTATGTTTCAAAGGGGGATTGGACCAGGGCCTTGTGCCTTCTAGGCAAGTGCTTTACTACTCAGTCATACTCTGGCCCTCAAATGAATTCTTTTTAAGTATGGAGATTCAATGACAATGATGTGACTGCATTTTTCAAGTTATACCATGTATAAAATGAAGAAATTAAAATGTAAAGATTATATATATATATTTATGATTAAATATATATATGGTTAAAGATATATGTACTAAATATATATATTTAGTAAGACAAAATTTCCTGGCCTCAGAGGTACAGTCAAAGTACCTGAACCTTAGACCATTTAGAGAGACTTCTTTGTAAAAATTTGTGTTAGTTTATGTTTGTGACATAATACTTTCATTTGCCTTTGAGAATTGATATATACATATACAGAGATCTGTTTAAGGAAAAATTCAAAATTACAAACACTGACTTCTTTGTAACAATCAGTATGTATTTAGAATGAGAAAATAAATTAACAACTGCTTTGTTATACATTTCAGTAGAGATGATCAGTGACATTACCATACAATGCATTTGGAAATTTAGTATATATTTGAAGTAGATAATGATCATGTTCATTGTGGGGAGTTGGTACATATACATTGCACATCTTAATGCTTTTTGCTACCCCTTACTCTCCCCCTTCCATCTTTGGTCCCTTCTCTTTTGCAAAAGATCTTTCTACTCACTATTATCTGTCTTTTATTTTGCTCTTTAAATTATTTACACTTTGGGATTTAATATAAGAGAGTCTGTGTGATATTTAAGCTTGTGTGTCTGATGTATTTCACTGAACATTATGATCTCAAGGTACATCCATTTTCCTAAAATGGCACAAATTTATCCTTCTTTAAGGCAGAGTAGTACTCCATTGTGTATAATGCCACATTTTCTTTATTCATCTGTCTATGGACATATAGGCTGCTTCCAAGATATAGCTGTTATGAATTTAGCTACAAACATGGGTGTGATATATCACTATAATATGATGCTTTTAAATAAAGAGGGAAGGTACCTAGAAGGGGAATAGTTGGGTTGAGTATAATTTTTAGTTTTAGTTTTTGAGAACCACTATCCTGATTTTTACAGTAATTTTACTAGTTAACATTCCCACAAAAAAATGTAGAAGGTTTCTTTTTTCCCATGCACACATACCAACATTTGCTATTACTTGATATCTTGAAGGTAGACATTCTTTTTGGGGTAAGATGGAATTTCAGTGTTGATTTAATTTGCATTTCCCTAATGGCCAGCAATGTTGTACATCTTTCCTGTGTTTATTGGCCATTTGTATTTCTTCTTCTCAGAAGTGTCTGTTGCTCATTTTTCATTGGGTCTTTAATTTTACAGGGTCTATTTTTTGAGTTCTTTATATATGGCAGCTATTAATCCTGTGTCCCAGAAGTAGCTAACAGAACTTTTTCCTCATTCTGTAGGCTATCTCTGGACTTTTTGTGGTTATTTCTCATTACACTATTTAGAAAACAATATTTTAAAATGTTTCATCATACTTTTGAATTACTACTTTCTCCATTTCTAGGATGCATGGTAGTTGATCACCTTTCTGTATGATGCTTTTAAAATTTTCTACAGAGACATTATAAGGATAAATTGGTCTTTTTGATTTTATTATTTATAGTTGAAGTATGTGAAACATGCAACTTCACATTGACATATTCAGTGCCTGTAAAATTACTGCAGGTTTGTAGTCTATGAGCACAGGATTTGTGAATTTTATTTCATGTGAGTTTGAACAAATACAAGAAAAAATGGTAACTTTGTAGTAATTAAATATGCATAATCAACTACACTTCTAACAAAACAACTTCTGATTTGTATAGGCATTGAATAACAACTGAACCATCTGCTGATACTATTTCATATTTCCTCATTGGAATTCACTTCTGGCTGTGTACACTGGTGTCTCTCTTCCACTTACCATTAGATTCATTTACATCTCCATAGATCTGCAACTCTCACCTGTCATGTCAAGACTGCAGGATAGTTAGTGCAGTAGGAAAAAGCTGTATTTCAGAAGTCATTTGGAACAGATAGCAGTAATTAAGTACATCTGAAGATAAGTGAGAACCACAAGTATACATCTTAATAAACCCTAACTGAATATAGCATTCATTCGACTTTGCCGGAGCTCTAAGTAGCTTGCTGTGACTTCCATTACTTGACCCTAGGGGGAAAGGAGATGAAAGTGAAAAGAGAAAGATTTTTTATGTCTAAAATATCTCACTTTGGCATATTTTGCTGAAATACATGACCATGTGGAAACACTGCCCTTCCCAGGTCCTGAAGGAGCCTTTGGAAAATGAGACCTGAAGCCTGAGCTTCATAGGTGTTTGGTGATTAATCTGTATCTGCCAAGCAAGGGTTTTTCTGCAGTGATGGAGATCTTCTGAGTCTGTGTGATTCAGGAATAGTGGCCACAGGCCGCATGCTGCTGTTGAATACTTGAAATGTGGCTACTGCAACTGAAGAACTAACTCTTAAGTTTCATATAACTTAATTTTAATTTAAAAAGATGAATAACTTCTGTATTGGACAGTGCAAGTTTAACATTTTAATGTGCATATGTAAACCAGATTCTTATTTTATCCCACTACAGATATATTTTACCTAAGTTTTGAATGAATATTAAGCTCTTAGTATTTTAATTAACATTGAAATATTAAATTCTTAATTGCACAGAATTCTAAATTCTGTGTTATGTATGATTCAGTTATCGCCTATGAGCAAAGCAAATGATTCTCATAATTATGCTGACACACCCTTATATATTAAACTGAAAAAGTAACTTTAAAGTGTTGAAATAGTTGACTGTCTTATTAGAAAATTATCTGGAATGAGTCATATTGAAAAATTTTAAATGTTAAAAATATATTCTCAAAGCAATGCTTAAAATCCTTTGCAGGAAGTACTACCTTTTAATTTTTGCTTAGTAAATTTAATAGCACATTTCCAAATATAAAGAGAAAGTAAGTTATTTGGCTGATATCCTTAGTATTTTATTTGATTACCTCATTTGCTAATCCTAGTGGTACAAACAGATTTCAGATTTTGGGCTAGATGTCTGTCTTGCTATGACATGGATTTTAACAGTAACTCAAGAATATTTAATTAGCATAAAAAAGAAAAAGCATGCATATTGTTTAGTACAGTTATGTGAGCTGCCACTTTAGCATATTATTACATACAGTTCTCTGAAAAGCTTCACATGTTTTATTCATTATATGCCTAGCAAAGGCTAGGATATTTTCACTGTTGTTAAAAGCAATGAATAGGTCACCTTTGAAGCATTCTGTGTAACATTTCAATGTGTACTTTAATGGGCTAGTTAATGATTTTCTGTTCATGTGCTATTGATTTTTATTTGCATAGTTGAGTGTTGAGTGAAGCTGGGAATAGATGTTCTTTTTATCTACATGTAATAATTATAATTAATATTTAGACTGACTAGGCTTGTTTAATGAAGATGAAATTCATATAATATAATTAACTATTTTAAAGTGTACGATTCAGTGGCATTTAGTACATTCACAATACTGTGTCATCTCCTTCTAGCTCTAAAATATTTCCATCATCCCATGAGGATTTTCCACACCCAGTAAGCAGTTACCACTTGTTTCTATTCCTAGAAGCCCCAGCAATCACTGACGTACTTTCTGTCTGTTTGGATTTACCTGTTCTAGACGTTTCTTATAGGTGAAACAGTATAATATGTGACCTTTTGTGTCTGGCTTCTTTCAATTAGCATAATGTTTTTGAGGTTAATGCACATTGTAATATATATCAATATTTCATGCTTTTTAAAAAAGCTGAATAGTATTCTACTGTATGGATATATTATACTTTATTTATCCATTCATCCATTAGATTAATTTTTAAATACAACTGAAAATTTGTCCTTTCTTCAGTAGTTTTTTGTTAACTAATTCTGAGCCTTGGTTGACTACCAACATTTTTGTCTCTCGGTATACAATACTTCTCAGATATAGCTTACTTAAATATCACAAATATATCATTATTTCCTCATTCATTCCCATTTCTATTCATTAATTTTTATTATACTCTTGATACTCTTGTATGCTAAATATCCTGTATTATCTTCCTATCATAGTATTTTAAAATGTTAATAATATAGCCCAATACAGATGTGCTAAATTTAGTTTTATGAATCTTCAAATTAGAAGAAAGAATAATAAAGCCTGATATCATAAGAATACTATCATTTTAAAAAAAATTTGATGAGAAAACAAAAGGAAAAAGAAACCACTTTTAACATGATCATAGAAAGAAAAATCTTTGGATCTTAAAAGTTTTAATACTGTATTCTCCTCCATTTCAATGCTTATACATTTTTTTACTTGCCAGACTTTTAATTCTGTGCCATAAGATGACTATATCATGGTGTAAAAGATTTTCATTTAATATCTTGTTTCACTAGTCTAGTCCTCCTTTTTTCTAGTCCTAAGCCTAGTAGAAACTACAGGAAACTATGAGCACTGACTGCTTTTGAAAGTGATGTAAATTTTTAGTCAGAAATTCAAGGCATTATAAATTATTCTCTTTGTAAATTTAAAAATTTTTGTTTTCTCTGTACTTTTTTGAGGCCATAACCAGTACGTGTTATAATTTAAATTTTCATTTAATTATCACTTACAAATAATTTGCACAATCCTAAGTAGTACTTAAAATGTTACTTCCTGATAGATTTTTCTTGCATTTTACTTTCTGTTGCATGATTTTTTTTTAAGTTGTGGTTGTATCATTATGCTAGTTGTAATTTGGCTTTTCAAAGTGTCAAATGCCACCTATTTACAAAATAAATTAATTTATATTTTATGATTTTGAAAATTGTTTCAATTTTTAAAATACACATCATATTTTAGCTTAATTTGTTGACTTTGGTGGTGTGTCTGCTTGAGGATAACAGACTATTAATTTTCTACTGCAGCATAACAAATTAACATGAAGTTAGAAGCTTAAGTAATATAAATTAATTATCTCGTAGCTTTTATGGATCAAAAGTGTGGGGCTGTGCTGTGCATAGCTAGATTATATGCTTATAGTCTCATGGGCCAAAATCAAGGTCCTGGCTGGCTGCTGTCTCAGTTGGAATGTTTTTGAATCCATTGGCTGTTGACATTTTTCAGCTTTTTGAAGGTGCATGAGCACAGTCCCATTTTCTTCATAGCTTTTCTCCAGAGACTAATGTCAGTCTCTAGACACCTTGGCTCTTAGGTGCTTGCTAGTCAACCCTATACTAGGCCCTATTCTTCAAGATCAGCGGGAAAGATCTCTTCTGAGCCTTGAAGCTCTTCCTTTAACAAGGGCGTTGTCTCTTCTAAGGGCTTGCCGGATTAGTCCGGAATAATTTCTGTTTCCACAAACTCACAATCAACTGTTTGAGGACCTCAATTACAATTATAAAATCTTTCTTCATTGTCATATAATGTAAACTGATAGCAGGAGAGAAATCTCCTTTTAGAGTCTCTTCCACACTTCAAGGGAAAGGGTTATATAGAGTATGTACCAGGCAGCAGAATCCAGGTGGCCACCTTGGAAGCCTCCCTGCTGCACAGATATGAAAAACTGTTGTGGTTTTTATTTTGGTTGCTTAGGTTTTCTTTTTTGGGTGCTTGGGTTTGAACCCAAGGTCTTGCACATACATACTCAGCATGTGCTGTAGCGCTGAGCTGCACCACAAGATGTCTGAATTATACATTTCTTTTTTAAAATACAAATGTGTCATAGTTTTAGATTCATCCAAAAATTAAAAAGTGTAGACACCCCTCACAAACCTCCCATCTCACTTCAGTTTGACCTATGATGGTTTTCAGTATTGTAACACATTTATTAAAACTGATGAACCAATATTGATAAAATGTTATTAACTAAAGTCCATCTGGATTCACTCTTTGTTATGTAATGCTATGAGTTTTGACAGATTCATAGTGCCATGAATCCTCCATTAAAAGATCATACACAATAGCTTCCCTGCCCTAAAATCTTGTCTATTCCTTTCCTTTCCTTTCCTTTTCTTTCCTTTCCTTTCCTTTTTTCTTTTCTTTCCTTTCCTTTTCTTTCCTTTTCTTTTCTTTTCTTTTTTTCTTTTTTTCTTTCTTTCTTTCTTTCTTTCTTTCTTTCTTTCTTTCTTTCTTTCTTTCTTTCTTTCTTTCTTTCTTTCTTTCCCCTTCCTTCCTTCCTTCCTTCCTTCCTTCCTTCCTTCCTTCCTTCCTTCCTTCCTTCCTTCCTTCCTTCCTTCTTTTTCTCAAGCCCTGAGAAACCCCTGATCTTTTTATTTCTCTGTAGTTTTATCTTTTATAGAATCTCATGTAGTTCTGTAGAGACAGCTGGGACCCCTTAAATAGGGTTGGATTAGGGAACTGGACCTCTTTGAGTGGTGGAGGGGAGGGGGTTTTTGATCTCAGCAACCAGCCAGGCTGACTGCCTGTGGTTTTGAGACCTGCTCCTGTGTAGTTGCACTGAGCTGACAGCCTGTGGTGCTGACTCCCTCTTCTGTGTAGCTACACTTTCCCAGGTAAGCCCCTCTTTAAGGAGGGGCTTCTCACCTCAAAATTCCCCTATTAGCTCCCTAGCAACAAGTCCAATAACCAGTCAAGCAGTGATCCTTGGAGAGGGTGGAGATGGGACCCCCTAAGGCCTAAAATAGGATTGCAGCCCCAGATTTCCAAGTTACCCAGCTCTGGGTGCCCCACACCTCCAGAGTGACTTTATACTGCTGCCTTTGGCAATACATGCAATACAGTTTGTGCTTTGCACAGTTCTCCTCTGAGAACTTGTCCTTTTTCTATGTTGGATACACAAGTGTGGCTAGGGTGAGTCTGGTAACCCCTAGACCCCAGGGCCCACTAGGCACAACAGCTGGAATCATGCAGTTTGTGTTTATTCAGCTTGGCTCCTTTCACTCAGCAATATGCATATCAGCCTCTTCCGTATCTTTTCATGGCTTGACAGCTGCTTTTAATCACTCATAGTTGATTGCATGGCTATATCACACTGTTCCTCCAGGAAGCTGCCCTCTGAGATTTGCTGGGAAAAAGCCTGGAGAAGTGACACTGAGATACTGGTGGAAATCTCCTGTAAAGAGGAGAGGCTTTTTTTTCTGTATGGGCTTTTTATTCTTTTCTTGCTCCCATGGCATGTCATGGAGGTAAAGTCAATGCTGAGGAGCTTTTTGGGAAGGTGCTATTATGGGTACTATTGAAACTTGCTGTTTTGAGCTTGGACTTGCTGGGAAACCATCTGAGATGCTGGGGGAACTACAGTACTAGGAATGTTCTCATGGTGACGATGCTGAATCCTGCTGGCTTGTGAATATCACTGATATCTCCGTGCTACTTACTGATACAGGAGCAAGAAGAATTAGAAAAGTTCCTTCCTCCTGCAGTATTGTTCCAGCATCTCTGCTGACAAAACTAATGTCACAGCTCCTGATGCAGAAGAAAAGATGCAGGGTTCAACACCCTTGTCACAAAGTAGGGCAATGAAGGGTGACAGGCAGGAAGTTGATCCTTTCTGTGTTTAGTGCTAAAAGTTTTTGTTTGTTTTTAATCAGAAGTAAGTACGGATTCACTACTGTCACATCTTCTGAGGTGGTCATACAGCTTATTTATGTATTAATAATATTATAAATTATATTATTTAAGTGTAAACCCACTGTTGCATTCTAGGTAAGCCATACATCATCATGGTGTATTATCATTATCTATATTGCTAACTTGATCTAGTACTATTTTGTTAAACTCTTTATGTCTATATTTGTGAAGTGATTGGTCTGCCCTTTTCTTTTTCTGTAATTTTTGTCTGGTTTTGGTGGTTTATTGCCATAATAAACTGGGAAGTATTCTTCCTGACTGTTCTAAATCAGTTTGTTTAGGTTTTATTTCATTTCCTCATTAAATATTTGGTAGAATTTACCAGTGGAACCATGTAGTTTTGGAATTTTATTTTATTATTGTTGCTGTGTTTTGATACTGGGAACTGAACTCAAGACCTTGCACTTGCCAGACAGGTGCTTTGCCACTGAGCTATATCCTCTGTCCTGGAATTCATTTTTGAGAGACTTTGAATTATGAATTAAATTTTTGAGATTGATTATGGACTTCATTTGGTTCAATTTTGTAATTTATGTATTTTTAAGAAGTTTATTTTCTAAATCTAAGTTGTCAGCTATATTTTATCAAAATTGTTCATAATATTTATTTACTACAGTTCTAACGTCTGAGGCATTAGTAGAAAATTTTTTGTTTTATTTTTGTTATTTATAATTTGTGTCTTTTTATTTCATTACTTTGGTCATTCTAGTTATTTATCATCGAATGTTTTTTTCCAAAAGAAGCTTTTGGGTTTGTCCCTTGTTTCTGTAATTACTTGTAGTTCTCTTATTTTCTCCCTTTGTGTACTTCAGTTTTAATTTTTTTACCTCTTTAAATTAGAAGTTTGTGTTTTTTCAAGCTACTAAGTTTTCTCTAAATAAAGCTGCTTCCAAACTTTGCTGCAAATTAAAATTGCCTGGGAATTCTTAAAAATTACTAATGCTTATCTCCTAACCACTGAAATTCTAATTGGTTAAATTCATACAGGGTGAAGCTCTCTGTGATTCTAATGTGTGGCACATTTTGGGACACATTACTCTGAGCAATGTGTTAATTTTCTTCTACAGATTTTGATGTATTGTGTTTTCATTTTCCTCAAGAGGTTTTAAAATATTCCTTTGTGAATTATGTTCTTTGATTATTTCTAAGTATATTTATAAGTACATTTTTCAATTTTGAAGTATTTTAGGGCTTTTTACTTTATTGGTTTACATTTTAATTCTATTATCATTAAAGAATTGTCTTACTGATTTCAATACTTTTTTTTCCTCCTCCTCTTTTCCCTTCCCTTTCCTCTTCTCCTTCTCCTCCTTTTCTTTCTCCTTCCGCTTCTGTTTATCCTCCTCGTCCTCCTCCTCCTCGTGCTCCTCCTCCTCGTCCTCCTCCTCCTCATCCTTCTCCTCCTTCTCCTCCTCCTCCTTTTCGTTCTCTACCTTCTCCTTTTCTTATGAAGCTGAGTGTATTTTCTATTTGGTAACTTTTTTATGCATGCTGAAAACTTATGTGTAATCTACTGTTCACTGTAGTGTTATGTAAATGTCACTTAGGTCAATTTTGTTGGCAGTGTATTCAAGTATTTTATATTCTTTCTGTTCCTGGGTTTTGGGATGCTGGGGGATCCTAGAGATTCTTTGTAGATTCTTGTTTTGAGCAAAGAATTGGCCACGACAAGTAAAAAAGGTGGCGAGGACTCACATTTATTAAATGTAGGCTCTGCAGAGTGAATGATGGCCAATGAAAGTCAGGGGAAAAAATACACTCTGTAGCCTGAGTGAGCCTGTCAAAGGCTCACAGTTTCTTTTAGAAGTATGCTTTGTATTACTTTTTATTTGCTTTAGGGATTTTGAGTAATTCTTTATATAGAGATGATAATAGATTATTTAATCAATATTATGCTAAACCCTTTAAAAAAAGAAAACAAATTGTCAGTTTTTTCCATAGAGGTAACCATTAAGGGTGTTAATTTTTTTGATATGTGTACTTGCACATCATTTGTTACATTGACAACAGCTACTGTTTCTTTTCAAATAGATTGGGATTCAAGCACATGGTGTTGTAATGATTCTTACCGTAGTGGATGTTGAATTATGAGAGTTACTCATGGTTATATGTTACCTAGGGATTTGATGTGCTTAGATATAGAGAGTGGCAAATTTTTAGCTATAGGCTGATATCCATACTGAATCATGAATTTATTATTGATAAATTGTTTTCTAGGTAGATATGTTTATGAGAACTAAGATTAGGAACTACTTTTCCATTATGGAATGAGTTTCTCAACTATAAATGAATGCCTTAAATATATATTACACACATGTATAGTGAATATACAGCATAGTTGTTTAATTATTAGCTTGGAATATAAATTAATTGCAAAGTTTTCCAATAAAAATACTACAAGAAATGTTTAGGGAAAAATATTTCTACCTAAAAGCAATTTAATTGACAGAAGCTTGTCAGTACTTTGAAACATGTATTCTCAGTTATAAATGGCATAATTTTTAACATCATTTTTATTCTAACTTTGCATTGATACATCATTTAGACAGAAAGTGCTGATGTAAGATTTTCTGGCCTTACTGCAAATGTATTGAAGGGGAATGCAATTCTAATTACACAATCTGTGTCCTCTACTGTTTGTGCATTGTGTTTTATTAGACTGTTTAAAAAACATTGTTGTCAAGTATTAAAAGCCTGCTGATCATTTATATGACTCATTTTTTAATATTAACTACATACTAGTTCATTTATCAGTTGTGTTTTCTAGAGCTATCTCTAAATTTGAGTGTTTTCCTGGGAGATACATAGGAGGTTAGTGTCACCATGCTTGCCATTCATATTGATTTACTGCCATGTGAAATTTATTATTAAACTTTCATATAAAAAGATAAAACAGATTGTCATCTCATCTTGTCTCATTGTGTGCTTCAGTTATAGGAGCAATGATATGCCTGAAATTTTGTGACATGACTTACCATGAAGATCTTTATTATAGAGAATGCATGGCTCAGTGTTTGCGTGTATTTCAAGCATGACTATTACAGAATAAAACTTTATTTACATATAGTACAGTGATGTTTCTCTATCTGTATGTACATAGTTATTTGGTAGATTAAGTCATGAGCTTTCCTTGTATTTTTTATAAGAATTAAATCTCCATGAATATAAACTCTTATTGTGAACATTATATTTATTTCATGTTTCAGTGACTAACAGATAATCAGAAGCGTTGTTGCTTGTTTATTGGATAATTTGTACTATGCTATGGTGAATTTAATGGGTTTATACATACTGTCGTCTTTTGGGTTTGCTGGTAGTATAGATAAATATTTTTGTTTAGCATATAAAAGGCAGCATGTTTTACTTTTAGGAATGTAAGTTAATATATTTGTAGTATATTTAGTTCTATGATCTTGGGTATATTGTCTTATTTCTTTATGCTTTGGGACTGGCTACTGTTTTCCATAGCAGTTGTATTTGAAACTTTTACATTCCGACCAGCAAATGTATGGGTTTTCTACTTTCTGACACATTCTCTAATATTTCATATTTCTGTCTTTTTCTAGTCTGTATAGTGTTTGTGAAATAGCATATCATTGGTCTTAATTTGCATTTGCTTAAGAATGTTACTCATGTATCTTAACCAACTTTCATCCCTTTCTGTGGTGGTATTCTGAATCTCATAATGCATTAGCATGTGGTTTAAAAAATCCAGCCTCCTTGTGTCAGTTAGGAAAATTATGAAATTTCATTCCCATCACAGAAGTTCCTGTGGGGAAAGCTTTTGTTACAAATGCACGGAGCTTTGACTTTTCCCTCTACTATTTTGCTTCCTTCTTTCCTAGTTGCTCATGAGAATACTCCCTATAATGCATGCAAATTTCAGAGTCTCACATTCTCTTTCCCAGGGAATCCAACTATAGCAGTGTTATAGACTTGATGAGAATTACTAATTTAGGGTGACTAAGGAAGACCTCTAGTTTGAAATAATGTTTTATCAGAGACCTGAACAAAATGAGGGAAAAAACTAACCTGATATTTTGTGAAAGAATTTTGTAGACAGAAGAGCAAGTAAAAAGATGAAGGCAGAACCATACTTGATGATGTTAAGAGGGCTGGTGTGGTGATTACACAAGCAGTAAGAGGGATAAAGGTAGCCACAAGAGCCATGGTTTTCCTGGCCTTTGATGCATTTTTCAGCAATAGAATTCCGTGATGATTCTAGATGCTCTGGAAAGAAGGTTTTATGGGACCCATAGCAGAGGACATCAAGTAGCTTATGTGAAAAATGGCTTTGGTTTGAGTTATGTTGGTAGGAGGTGAAAAGTGACCAGATTCTGGGTGCATTTTGAAGGTCTCATTGTTTGATGGTTGGGGTATACAACATGAGAGAAAGAGAAATTGAGTTACATTTCCTTGTGTTCGGTTTACACAGTTGAATGAATGGAAATATTTGTATTGTGATACCAGAAACAGGAATAGATGGGGGTGGTAGAAATTGCATTTTTTGGTCTAGAAATGTTAAATCTGTATACCTATTTGACATTCAGGAATAGATATGGCTTGAGAACTTGGGATGCAAATCTAGGTCAGAGTGAAGATAAAATTTTGGGAGTTGTTAGAATATACATTACATTAAAAGTGTTGGCTCTGAGTGAGCTCCCTTAGGAACTGTCTGAAGGAATTTCTGAAGACTCAGAAATACTATAAAACATATTTGTTATTGTCTTAACTACTCTGGTCTGATCTTCAAATATGAAAGGAGCTGCAGACAATAATTAAACTGAATGTGGCTATGTTTCAGTTAAACTTTATTTACATAAATTTAGAGATGGTGAGCTAGATTTGGCTTACAGGTAGTTTACTGACCTTTGACTTTGATAGTAAAAAAAAAAGGCACCTCTATGTAGCACTATATAGGACTGATATTGCAGGTCATGAATAATCAAAGGATAATACAGCCAGGGATAGAAGAGGGAAGACGGCATAGAAACTCAGAGAATATGAAGAGGTTGCCATTTATATTTATCCTCATTTCACCCTGTTTTTTTTTAAGTGAACAGACAATTCATGTAAAAATTCAAAAAGATAATATTCAAATCACCTGTCATTTAAAACATACTAGTTCTCTGATAATATACTTCAGTAATTATTCTCTAGAGCTTATCATGTAAAATGCTCCTAACTGTAAACATTTGAGTGTAAAATTCTAGTTACAGCAGTTTTTATTTGCACCTGCTTTAGGCAATGTTTCAATTACTACACACGCCTTTTAGTGCATTGTTTCAAATATGTTTTCATGGGTACTCTAATGTGTAGGCCTATTTGTTGAAAATGATATAGGTGGAGTTTTGTGTTCCTGAATATTTAGCTGATATTTACATTGGAGGATGTCTACCTATAGTACTTGGGAATGTTGAAAGCCGAGGAAGAGAGTTTGGAGATAAAAGACATGCCCTCTAAATGAGAATATTTCTGTTTGTTGAGGCATCATTTCACCTTTCTACTAAATAACTGAACATGAGCTACATATGTACATATGAAGCTCCCTAAGCCAATTTTGGTTAAAGGAATCTCATAGGCTTTTAATATCTTAGTTCAGAGAGATGATGATTAGATATTATTAGAAATTTTGGTTCAAACTTCCATTAATTTTTGAAATTGTAATTCTAGTGATCTATACCTGGTATAGTTTTTGTTTTTCTGATTTTACTGTAACTAAAAGAGCCAGGTGAAGTAGGAATTGAGGAACTCCTTTAGATATATAATTTTTGCTTGCATTTTGGAGTTCAGACACTAGAAGTTGTTCTGAAATTTTTGTATTGCCTACTGACAGATATTATGTATCAAGAACTCACTTTACTGTAGGTCACTGAATTAATTTAAGAAATACCAATTGACATCATTCCATTAGGGAACTGTGGCCTGTGGTTTCATATTATTGTCTTTGTCAAATGTGAACATTTAGAATGTGTTATTTTTAGTATTTATGGACCTTAAGAATGAAGCAATATCCTCTCTAGATTTAAGACTTTTTTTCACATTGATGAAAAGTAGAGTTGATAGACTTCCCTACCAAAGTAATTAATTGCTCCTGTTTTTCATTTAATGTTGTATACAGTTGTATGTTCTTAAATAGAAAGAGGATGTTACAAAAAGCATTCAAAACTGTTCAGAGTTGTGTGTTCCAAATTCATTTGTTGTTTGTAAGAGAAAGTAGTCATACTTAGTATTTCTTATGTGCTTATTATATTTGAATGCATTTATATTCTGACAAATATAATTTGTTTTAGATGAGTTCATTGGGGAATAACTTTTTCATTGTTGTTACAGTAGCAGCTGGATAATTTTTTTTTTGTTAAAAACTATCAATGATTTCACTGAATTCTCCCAATATTTTATCTCTTGATGTTGACCTATTTTAATTGAATTGCATCTAACTTGATTCCTTTGGATGTTAGTTACTTTCTCAGATGAATTTCTATCCTTTGTGCTCCAAAATATTTTAACAAATAGATTGGATTGTATGAGTTTATGTGGTGATTCACTGTATTTGCTAACCAAGCAAGTAAAGTACTGTGAGCTAGGGCAATATTAAATATGGTAGACATTCAGGTCTTTGTTATAAAACTTCTTGTATGTTATACTGTCACCAATATAAATTAATTAGTATATATGTTTGGAATTGTTCCAAATATGGAACAGTATTTAAAAAATAAATGTATATCTTTCAAAAGATTTCATTGTCATCACTAAGTTTGCTGAAATATTATACATTTAATTGTGATGGCAATTCTGTAGTTAGCATTCGTGTTAATTTTTTAATCAAAGGTGAACAATTTGGTATTACTAATATTATTACACAAGAGGGGATCCTCTCTCCTACTATTTTGCAACCATCTGCAGGATTCTTTACAACTGGAGAAATATGGAATTTTAGTTTTTAGATTGGATTCAAACCATATGTAAATTTGGAGTACCTGATATACTTTAAAAACATTTTATTTAAAGAGAAAAAAAGCAAAACAGAAAAAATGGTAGAAATCATACAGAATTTCAAAAAAAGTAAGAAATCACTAATTGATAAATTACATATTGTCATCTTAGAAATAGTTGTTCAAGTTACAAAATTAAAGCATACAAAGTGGACATTCAGACAGTGAGACTGCAAACAGCTCTGTTTAGTGATCCAACAAAAACTTAACAATATGATTGTCTATCTTACACACGTAAACATAAATGCAGTTATATTCTTTAGAGTACTTTCCTTCCCTTTCATTTTTACAATATCTATTATACATTTTGGATCTTATTACTTCTTCAGTTTTTATTATTTTTTACACTAGAGAGACAATGTGATATTTATAAATACAATTCTCATTTATTTCACTTATGAGAATAGTCTCAAGTTGCCTCCATTTACCTATGAAAGCCTCAAGATCATCCTTTTTATAGCTGAGTAATATTCCATTGTATAAACATACCACATCTTTTTATCTACTCTGTGGTTGATGTGCGTTTTGGTTGTTTCCAAGATTTAGCTATTACAAATTGTGCTGCTATGAACACGGGTGCACATATATCATTGTGACATGACCTTTTCAGTTTTTCTGGGAAAATACGCAGGAGGGGAATAGCTGGATTGAATGGAACTTCCAATCCTAGTCTTCTGTGAAATCTCCATGCTGATTTCCATAGTGGCTGCACCAGTCTACACTCCCACCAACAGTGGAGAAATGTTCCTTTTTCCCTGCAACCTCACCAACATTTGTTATCAGTGGATTTCTTGATGGCAGCCATTCTTTCTGGAGTGAGATGAAATCTCAATGCTGTTTTAATATGCATTTCTCAAATGACCATTGATGGTGAACATTCTTCATGTATTTATTTGCCATTTGTATATCTTCATCTGAGAACTGTGTGTTCATCTCCGATGCCCATTTTTGGAGAGGGTCTTTGAATTTGGGGGAGGGTGATGTTTTTCAATTCTTTATATGTTCTGGATATAAGTCCTTTGTCTGAGGGGTTGCTGACTAAAATTCTTTCCCATTCTGTGGGTTTTCTTTTCACTCTGTTGGTGATTTCTTTTGAAGTGCAGAAACTTTTCAATAATATGAGATCCCAGTTGTTGATTCTTTGAAGTGTTTCCTGTGCAGTTTGCATTTTGCTCATTAATTCTCTGCCTACCCCTATGTCTCCAAGATTTCTACCTACCTTGTCTTCTAGTAGATTTAGTGTTCCTGTTTTAATATTTAGATCTTTGATCAATTTAGATTTTAGTTTTTTGCATGATAATAGATGAGTCTAGTTTCAGTCTTCTGCATGTGGAGAGCCAGTTTTTCCAACACCATTTATTAAAGAGGCTATCCTTCTTCCAGTGAACATGGTTAGCCCCTTGTGAAATATCAGGTGGCTGAGTGTCTTTGTAGTTGTGTTTACGTCTTCTGATCTGTTTCATTGATCCTCAGGTCTATTTCTTTGGCAGTACCATGCTGATTTTATCACTGTGGCTTCATAGTATAGTTTCAAGTCAGGAATTGAGATGCCTCCTGCCTTGCCTTTGTTGCCGAGAATTGCCTTTGCTATTCTAGGTTTCTTCTGTTTCCAAATGAATTTTAGGTATGTTTTCTCTAGATCTGTGACATATGTCAATGGTATTTTGATTGGGATTGCATTAAATCTGAATAACAGTTTTGGGAGTATGTCCATTTTCACAACGTTGGTTTTTCCTAGCCAAGAGCAACGAATATCCTTCCATTTTCTAATATCCTCTTCTATCTCCTTTTTTAGTGTAGTATAATTTTCACCATATAGGTGTTTTACATTCTTATTTAGGTTGATTCCTAAGTGTTTCATTTTTTAGATGCTATTATGAAAGGTGATATTTCCATAATTTCTCTCTTGGTGAGTTTTTTGTTTGTGTACAGGAATGCTATTGATTTTTGAATGTTGACTTTGTGTCCAGCTACATTACTAAATTTGTTTATTACCTCTAGTAGTCTTTTAATGGAGTTTTTTTGGGTCTTCTATGTACAGTATCATGTTATCTGCAAATAGTGACAATTTAACTTCTTCCTTTCCTATCTTTATTCCTTTTATTTCTCTCTCTTTCCCTAGGTAGTATTTCCAGAACTGTATTGAATAGGAGTGGTGATAGTGGACATCCTTGTCTTGTTCCTGATTTTAGAGTGAAAGGTTTCAGTTTTTGTCCATTTAGTATAATGTTGGCTGTTGGTTTGTCATAGATGGCCTTTATGAGATTGAGGTAAATACCGTGTATTCTGAGTTTTTGAAGGTTTTTTTTTATTATGAACATATGTTGAACTTTATTGAAAGATTTTTCTGCATCTATTGAGATGATCATGTGATTTTTATTTTTGGCTCTGTTGATGTGGTGTATTACATTTATTGATTTGTTGAACTATCCCTGCATTCCTGGAATAAATCCCACTTGGTCATGGTGTATAATCTTTTTGATGATTTACTGCATTCTATTTGCCAATATTTTTTTGAGAATCTTTGCATCAATGTTCATTAGTGAGATTGACCTATGGTTTTCCTTTTTGGTTGAGTCTTTCTCTGGTTTTGGTATCAGAGTCACTTGCCTCCAAGAATGAGTTAAGGAAGATTGCTTTTCTTTTAAATTCATTAAAGAGTTTAAGGAGTATTGCATCAAATCTTCTCTAAATTTCTTATAGAATTAAAGCTAATACACTTTTGGCTTGAATTTCTTCATATGTAAACAAAGCTGGATGACATTATTTTATTATCATCTCTAAACAGCTTACATATTTTGAATGCTATTCACTATTTGATATGCTAAATATTGTAGAGTACAAATAAATAAGCAAACCATCTAACTTTAATAACTGTTACCTAGTTTATATCAAAACACCTGAGAGTAATTTAAAATATAAGTTTCAGAGCATCAACATTGTATATAATAAGATAGAAGGTAGTGTGAATCTGGATCCTTTGGTAGGACTTTCTATAGGGCATATTGCTTTACATAAGCTGGAAAATCTTTGAATTAGTGAAAGAGGATTTGCCATGTGGGTATGACCATACAAAGAACAGACGCAATTAGACCTAAATTAATGTAGTGTGTTTGGAGGACTCTGAGTGTGGTAGATTTGAAGAGGCATTTTCTATTGACAGGGCAATATGAAATCAGTTGGATGTCTAGATATGGAGCATCTTGAATGCTGTCTTGAGTTTCGATTTATCTTTGTTATAAATTGAAGCTTATATGCTTTTAAAGAGGAAAGGATAATTCATTTCATTATATGGGTAATTTATGGATGTGAGTGAGGAAACTTGATATTGGGGATCAGAAACACCAGGTGAAATGTTTAAATACTTTCAAAACAGAAGACTTTTGGCTGATCTTATTTTGAATACATAGGACTTGTAGAGAACAAGTGAATTAAGCATTAGTTTCTGGATTTATTAGTTTTTAAACCATTGATGTACACTCCAAGAGAAAATATCTCAGAGAATATTTTTCTGCATTTTATTTACTCACCTAGTGTTGAGCTATATAATATTCAGAGATCTTATGTTGGTTGGTTAATGAACCTGTGTTATTTCTAATTCTGTTGTTTCTCATATTTCTTGATTATTTTTTCCACTTGAGCTTGTATGTAGTGATCCAATACACAGTGAACCACGTGAACTGCTTGACATGACTGTGGCTTAGTAACATTTTTCTTAATCTTGATATTGGAAGAACCTCACAAATAGTAAACACTGGTCCATTATCTGGCAGAGCCCATATTTCCAGAATTGTTACAGTAATTGTCATCTCTAGTATATCTTTGGAAAGGATATGTTGAGGTGATTTTTAAAATTAATTGCTCATATGTGTATATTGAAGTTTTAAGGGATATTATAGTTACAGTTTTAATTATTTTTATTTATATTTTAATACTATAATTCTTTTATGACATTATGGAATTTATTTTTTAAAGAAACACTTTATTTTGCCTACTGTTATTAATTGATAACAGGTTTCTATCTCACCTGAATTTACACTCATTAATGACTGAAAATTGATTTTAATTGCTGTTGTTCTCCCAGTGTACTTCTCACATGTTGGCAGTCAGAAAATATTATTTGAGTTAAAAAACAATCCTTACTGTTTATGTATAAATACTAGCAATATGGAATTGTGTTTTATTTACAGACTTCTTCTTGACTTGTATTATAACTGTGGAATTGTATTTAGGACAAGACTAAATATTTGAGATTTCTCAATAAATAATATCACCACGTAGTATCAAGTTCTGAAGTAATAAAAGCAAATATATCATTGCAAAGTAAAGTTATTACAAAAAATTCAGAAATAATTTGAAAGAATCTAGGCTTGATGAAGAAAATTGGAAAAAATAAAATAAACCTGTCTTTATCAGAATGTATTTGACAAGGGCTTATCAATGTATTCTTCCTCCTTTATCCCCCCTGCAGTGTGAATACAAAAATCATGTTATTTCTTTTGATCATTATAGAAACAATTAAAGTTGTAAAATTGAAAAATGATGCTTAAAATCTTTACTAGAGAGACAGTTTATTTTAGAGGAGAAATGCAGTCATATCTCATGCTGTATGCTTTTCCGAAGAAGAGTCTGTCGTTAGCAGCAGGTTTACAGTGTCTCAGCCTCTGTGTCTTGTCACACATCACTGTTGTCTCCTCCCTAAGCCAAGTAGCTGCATGCAAATTTAGCATGGGAAGGAGCATTAAAAATGTTGTCATTCAGACTGTAGATGTAGGTGATTGATCTTACAGAAAAGCCTCAAGGAGAACAAGGTGAGTATACTTTAAATGGATAGTGGTTTATGATAGAAAGGCCAACATGTCTGGAAGACCCAAAATGGTAGAAGCAGGGGTATATCACCAGGTAGGAGGCACAGCAAGTGAGGGTATGTAATATTAGGGAATAGAGAGCATATCCTCATAGAATTTTGAGCTTCAGCCAACTTAATAGATCATTTTGCTGAAAATATTCATTTCTAATTTGGGCACCCATGGCCAAAAAAATTAAATGACTTGTTCACTATTGCAATAACTAGTAATTAGAAGGCCTGAAAGAGATTAAATGTCTTTTCTTGTAATCTTGCACTCATTCAGTCAACAGATATTTACCAAGTGCTTACTATGAGCTAAGTGATAAGGGTAAAATGCTGAGATACATTTTTTAATTTCTGAGATCCATATAGTTTAGCAGGGAGACTCATTTAAATCAGAAAACAAAATGCAGGATGGTAAGGGCTGTGAAAAAGTTAGACATGGATGACTCGGAAAGCACAGGAGATGTACCTATCCAGCTGGAGATTGGAACCAGAGGCTTAGGGAAGGATCTGGGGCCACTTTAGTGTTTAAGTAAAGCCCAGACTATACTATGCTGGTAAGTGAGAGATGATACAGGCATTTTAATGATAGTTTCAGATGGAACTCATGTAATTTCATCCTATGCTTTACATTCTAAATTATGTTCAACAGCTAGAGGATTTGAGCCCACCTTTTAAATTATTTCATTACAGATATATGTGGTGTGTTCCACACTGAACTGATTGAACTACTCTTTATAATACTGTATATGACATCTTATCAACTGTCTTATTTTATAGTTCTGGTAGCATGAGAAGCAAGAATGAAAGAACATATTGATTCTGTATTGCAGAAAGTAGCCAAGGGATAGGGTATGCTAATACATGTTCATATTCCAGATTTGTTTTTAAAAAGACAAGTTACTAGATATAAAGGATATTAATAATGCATTGAATGTAAAAGTGTTTATTGTTTGAACTTGATGGGTTAGAATATTCTAAAAAATGTGATTAGCTCCCTATAAATGTTACATGTGAAATGAATTTCAGATTTGTTAACAAATGAACACTAAATTTGGAAACCATAAAATATATAAAAGTATGAATGAATCATTGGATACTAAGTTGAGGAAGGTATTCCACTATTTAAAACAAAAGGGAGATATAATAAAGAAACTGTTTGGTAAAGTTGATTATGTAAAACAAAATCCTTATGTGTCAAAAATTTTATACTTAAAAACAAATGAAAACCTAGGAAAATATTTGCAGTATCTAGTATATTACTCACTTATGAAGAAGACTCAAAAAATACTAATGAATAGCAGTGCCTTTGAAGGAAAATAGGTAAAAATCATGAACAGATAGTTCAAAAAAGAAAATAAAATCAAGTGGAAAATGAACATAGTAATTAATCTTGTAATTAAATCAAATGAGGCATACTCTTTCATCCATTATACTGATAACACCTGTGTTGATGAAATGTCTAATACAACTGTACTCTTTCTTTCTTTCTTTCTTTTTTTAAATATAGAGTCTAGCTGTGTAGTTCAGGGTGGATTTGAACTCATTATGTAGCTCAGGTTGGCCTGGAACTCATGACGATTCTCCCGCTTCAGCCTCCTGAGTGTGGGATGACAGGCATGCATCACCAAATCTGGCCTTATAACTGTACTCTTACATATTGCTAATGGGCATCAAAATCCTTGAAAGTGTTCATATGACTTTTATTAATTTTTTAAATCTTAGAAAATTTTTCATAAGAAATAAATTGGAGATCAGATCAAAGATAAACAGACATTAATTGTTACATTAATGTGATAGTGATTATCCAACTAGGTCAGCCAAATAAATTTCAGTATAGTAAAATGATGGAATAATTATGCAGCCATTCCAAAATTATGTCATTGAAGATTATTAAAGGATGTTGAAAATTCTGTTTTCATATTGTCAAAGGAAAAAAGGTAAGTTACAATGGTCCCTCCTTCTTCATGGTTTTGATTTCTGCAGTTTCAGATATCCAGGGTTAACCATGGTTCAAAGATATCAAAGGGATATCATAGAAATAAATAATTGCCAAGTTTCAAATTTCCAATTTAATGCCATGCTTCACAGTGAGATAAAAATCTCAGGGATCTCTATTCTGTCCTACCAAGAACATGAAGTTATCTTTGTGCAGGGTATCCACGCAGTCTGTGTTACCCACTCCTTAGTCACTGGCACTCATCTTGGCTATCAAATCAACTATCACATTGTCACGGTGTTGTGTTCGGATAAGGTTTATTCTACTTAACAAAGTACAAGAGAAGTGATGTTGGCAGTACGGTCATGCCAAAGAGTAGGTGCAGAGTTTTACCTTTAAGTGAGAAGCTACCTAATTAGGGAAGATAAATATTTGTATGTTGATGTTGCTAAAATTCATGGACAGTTATTGCTAATCTTTTATTGTAATAATTCATAAATTATACTTTACAATAGGTATGGTATATAGAGGATGAAACAGTATATATAGGGTCCCATTCCATTCACAAGTTTTAGGCATCTACCAGAGGTCTTAAAACCCATCCTTTTTGAATAAAGAGAACTGCTATATAAAATGATAAACACTAGAATTCTACTGTTTAAAAAATAGATAAATGGAAAGATAGATAAAAAACTAGAAGAACTAGAGAACTAGAAATGCTATTTAAATATTGTAAATATATGTATCATATGTGATTTTTATTTTCTTATAATTTAAAAATATTTTCATATTTTCAAAAGCCTCATTCATTTTTATGAGGAAAAAACCCTAAAATTTAGAGACTAGACATATGTAGTAAGTTATTTTCATTTTCTGTTTAACCAAATAATTTGATAACTAAATATCTTTTTTTTTTTTAAACTGGGGATTGAACTCAAGGCCTCAGACATGCTAGGCAACCAAATGACCACTGAACTACCCACCCAATATGTTTCTGTTTTATAGTATTTTATGACAAGGTCTTGCTAAGTTGCCTGGGCTCATTTGAACTTGTTCAGCCTCCCAAGTTGCTGGAATTATAGATATGTGTCACCATGCCCAGCTAAATGAATATCTTTATTCTTAAGGCAATAGGATACATCCGAAACTTTGTTCAGGTGAAGGCCTAGTTTTAAACAGTGCCTATAATTTTCTTTGAGCATGTTGCAAAATAATTACTGCCCTTACTTATATATTTTATTAATATGAGAGATGCAATTGCACTATGCATAATAAGCAAAGAGAATTGCATAAATTATACCAAAAATTGGTATTGTTTTATTATTTTCTCACTTTTAGAAATATTATACCTGAATTTTATTTTTAATTTAATGTGACTATTTCTTGTATTAGTGTATTCATGACAAGAAGTAAAATAATTCTCAAATGACCATATGATATAGTATAAAGTAAAACTGAGTACAAGTAGAGAAGTGTGGTTTGGAAAATAAAATTGGACAAAATTCTTTAGTGTTTGTTTTCTAATTTAAGCAGAAATGTACCTCAGGTTGACAGGAAGATAGGAAAAAATGACAGAATGTAGATGGAAAAAAAATGACAGAATGTAGAAGAATGATTTGGAAGAAAAACAGCTTACCTCACTTGAAAATAGTTTGATACTTTGACTTAGAAAAAAAATCCAGTCAAACCATTTTAAATACCTTCACCATGGAAATTGTCTCACAGTCTATTCTACAATGAGATTTCTAATGGATTTGGTAGAATATGATAGAATCTTAAATTTAAAGTCCTTTGAGATGAAAAGATCCTTACCTATTTGGGCTTGAATACTCTGATCTAAGTCAGTTAGCACAATCTGCAGCAATTCCATCAAAGTTTTTAGTGTTTTCTCACATGGAGACAAATGAGACGTTCAGCAAGTTATGACAGAAAAAAAGAAATACTCAGAGAAAAAGTGTAATAGGGAGAATGCATCAGAATCTTTACTTGATTTGTCTTTAATTTTTTGTCTATGGCCATACCATCCTGAATGTGAATCTCATATAATTTATCTTTATTTTTGAAATTGTTGTTACTGATTCAAAAGTTGGTGATGATAATGACAGCAATTAAACTTTGTTAAGTACCTATTGCATGGCATAGTCAGTGCTAAATACATACAAGGGTTACGTTTCACATGGCAAAGATTTAATTTTTGCTAGTTTTGGGCAATGGACTGTAAAGTTGTGCTCCTGGCAGTTGTGATAGTGGTAGGGAGGATTTAAAAAGTAAAACAAAATGAGCTTTGAGAAATATAATTTCTTAGGGACTTTTGTAAATTGAGATAATGAATTTGAGAATTTTTTCCTAGCGTGCAGAAGAAATTGGAGGAGTTTTTCGAAAAGGTAATAGGAGGGGACTATGGTAGGGGATACTCACTAGATCACAAATAATTATAGTAATGTGTATATATATATATATGTATATATATATATATATATATAAACAAAGAAAAAAGGCAAAAAGGATAAAGCATAAGAAGAGTTTTGGTATCATAGAAAGATATTTGCTGTTTGTCTTCTGTAATGTTATTTGTGTTCCTGGCACTGAATTTATAAAACCCTTGGGGTTTTCTGAGTTTTATGGGTGTTTCTGTTCTTACCATTCTTGGTGGTCCCTTTCAAAGTTTACAGTTGGGGACTGATTGCCAGAGTACTGATCTTTGATTAGAATCTTGAAACACTCAGCTACCTCCCTTAGTTTCTGGGGAGGGAAATGGAGCTGGAGATTGAGTTAGTCAAACTGCCAATGATTTCATCAGTTGTGTGTATGTTATGATTCCTCCATAAAAATTAAACTATAGGCTTTGGACAGCTTCACAGTCGGTAAATACATCTGTCTAGGGAGGGTGGTATCACCCCCCCCCCAGTCCACAGGGAAAAAAGTACTTGTGCAAAAGACCTTGTGGATCTCACCCTGTGGACCTCTTCATCTGACAGTTCATTTTTATCCTGTGTATTAAACCAGTAAGAGAAAATATCCTTGGGAGTTTTGTGGTCTTTCCAGCAGATTATTTAATGGAGTGGCACTGATTATGGAAACAAACCATATACTCTGTAGCCAGATCAACAGAAGTGTGGGTAAACTTGGTCTTGTAGGACTGAGCCTTTAAATCTGAGGAGTCTGATGCTAACTTTGTTAATGTCAGAATTGAATTAAGTCCTGGGACATCCAATTGGTGTCAGAATCAGTTTACATCACAAAGAAGGCAACTCTCATTTGATATTAAAAATAGTATGAATGAAAAGCTCAAGTATAACTAGGAGAAGCAGTGAGGCAAGGACAGGAAAATTAGAGGAAAGAGGTAAGGATATAATAGATTGATGGAAAGTGAAGTAGTAACTAAGGAAATTAAGACAGTAGAGTAAAATGTAGTCAGGTCAGAAGCTTTAGGATATAAATCTACAAATGCTTGGCTTTTAGTGGGAAACTTTTTATGGCTAACCCTATATATTTTCACTGGAACAGGGAAATGATCATTAAAATGTGGCTAGAATATGAAAAAGAAACTTGACTAGTTCTGGTACTTTTTGGGAAAAAATGCTTTAACTAGTGCAAAAATGGTGAATTAAGTAATTGTGCATGTGACTCTGGAACCTACAAGAAATTCTTTTTTTTTTTAAATTTTTTTTTAATTTTTTTTGTTTGAAAGAGAATAAAACAAAAGGGGGCAGTACAGAGCAGATCAGAACAGGACAACATAGGCAACACAGTACTTTACATTAAGTCAACTGGACATCAACAGTATCTAACACCATATCTCTTACTCTGCTATAGTTGAACATAGTTTCAAATACAATAATATCAAACATAACACAATAGTATAAAGCCATGCATACAGTGAAAGAATTACAGGGCTTTCTGAACCGAATAACAGAAAATGATCAATGGGTACTATAATATCTCATTTTTGATAAAAAAGAAAAAAATTTGTTTGAACTATCACACATATTCAAATTCCAATGAGACACAATGTGGTAGATAGAACCAACGGAAGTAGAACAAAAAAATCATGGTAGGACTTCTAAGAAGGATAATATTAGATCAGCAATAGCTGTCATAATGTTTTCTTCAAAACAGCTGTTCCTATCATCACGTATGATATAGTCAAACAAAACAGGATAACACCATTCCAACTGATGATTTAAAACTTTGAAAGACTTTGAAGCTATGAGATGGGGCCTCATGCTTACCATAAAGTCTTATATACTCTTATCAAATCTCACATTAGGGAGATTATATGGTATTTAGCCTTGTGAGTTTGCTTTATTTCACTTAAGAGAATGGTCTCAAGTCGTGTCCATTTATTTATAAATATCTCGATGTGATCATTCTTTATAGCTGAGTAGTACTCCATTGTATAAAAATACCACAACTTTTTTATCCATTCCTCAGTTGATGGGCACTTAGGTTGTTTCCAAGATCTGGCTATTACAAATTGTGCTGCTATAAACATGGGTGCAC